>BQNB010138079.1:0-16522 GCA_026074375.1 Tanacetum coccineum | reverse complement strand
AATATAAAAATACAAAAATATTTTTCATTTTCTTTTATTAGTATATAAAAATAAAAACAAGAAAAATCAAATATATAAAAACATTGTCCTAAATAAAAATAAACAATTCATCGTCAATATAATGCTTTCAACTGAAGCATTATCATAACGAGGCATGCAGACCCGTACGATGCACACGGGTTGTATGTAGATGTTGAGTGCTTGTGTTATGCCCTTCAAAGTCATTGCCAGTCTAGAAACAAATGACAATTGACCTTAAGACCAAAAGGAAAACCTTTCATCATGTTCGTAAAATATCTTTTTTGAGCTAATCTATATATGAAGAAGTATGCAAGATCTATGTAACTTAATCTTTACTCTATAACTTCAGTATCATCCAAGTTTTATAGGTAGAAGAACATTTAAGAATTGACTGCTAAGAAAAATGAAAGGATGTGTAATTTATATGCAAACGCTTTACATCTTAAAATTAAAGTGATAGAAATGCAAATTTCTTAATAAAGATCATATAAATAATGCACTTAATTTTGCTACATTTTAAAATTTAGAATAACAAATTGCATAGACACCCGAATGATATTACTTCCACATCAAAGAACTTCAACTCGATATGTAATCTTTAAGCATTAAACATTAATTGTCTCGTTCCACAAATTTTATTCGTGCAACATCAAATTTAAATACAAATTGTCTTGTTACTACAAATTGATACATTTACATGACCAAAAATTTATGATCGCTTAGTTACTTCAACTGCCACATATCCTCATCATGTAGTCTCTCAGACCCTTCATGTGCTAATCTCAAACCTATAATACCTCAAGTCCAACCCTTAGAAAGTCATTCACGTGTAGGGATGGCAAAAGCACCCGAAACCGATGGGGAAAACCGAAACCCGAACCGGTTGGGTCGGGTTCGGGGGCGGGTTGGCGGGTTCGGATGCGGGTACGGGTGTTGATAAAAGAATTTAGCCGGGTACGTGTTCGGTGACGGGTTTTGATAATACCCGCCCCGATTACCCGTACCCGTATCCGTTTACCCGAATTCGTACCCGCTTTATTGTTATTATAAATAATTAAAGTATATATATTATTACATATAATTTCTTCAATTGTATTTTATTATATAACTATTTCTATTATTTAACACATTTGAATGTTACATAAATTAACTGAAAGCGCTAAACCGTCTAATACGGTATTTGTTTTCTTTAACTTTTAAAAAAATTGAATATATAAGGGTGTTTTGCTTTATTTTTCGATGAATTTTAGTGTGACTTAATCTTGATACCCATCATTTTTCTATAAAAATATTCAATTGGGAATACCCGATACCCGCGGGGAAACCCGAAAAACCGATGGATAATATTAACCGGGTACCCGACGGGTAATGGGGCGGGTACGGATGTGGATATTATAAACGGGTGCGGGTACAGGTACACTAAAACCCGCCCCGAACCCGACCCGTTGCCATCCCTATTCACGTGTTATCAACAAACTTCTGTTACGCATCCTCTTTTTGTTCCTAACTATAATCCGATAGTACATACCTCTTTGTGTTGTTCTTTTTGGGCGACAATACCATAAAAGTACAGCTATTAGTAAGATGATCAGAAAATCTACACCTCTAACCACACCTCCGACAATGGCTCTCTTATTGCTTGAACCCCTGTGAATGATATTAATAAGCAAGCATGACTGGAATACATATTTTGTTACTTGGCATTTTGGCAAGGATAAATATGACTATATAAAGATTTATGAAGGGAAAAAAGATGGTTCTTTTTTAATTTTGTAGATAATAGATTCATGTTAGAAGACACAATAAAACGACATGAGATCTTCTGTATGTGGATAATAGTTTTCTAAGTAAGCAAGCATATTAAAATGTCAAAGTTCTCACCATCTCGTAGAAATGATGTAAGGTCAATAGTTTTATTGATGGCAAAGAACGCAGGCAGAGGCCGAGTATATCATAAAACATCCAGAATCAACAGCTCTTCCATGTTGTAATGTTGATATCCGAGCCAACAGATTTCAACGAAACTATGCGATCTGGCTGAGTTTCTTGAATACCCGTTTGCAATTCAAACTTACACTGTTGCAATTCAAGTGTGTCAAAAGCTTCTACCTCAACAGAAGTATTCATAGGTGGTGGAACATTAACACCAACTTCCAAAGACACTATTTAAAAGAAGGCAGAAAGTTATACCTGCAAAGAGCTTTCTGGTTCATCAATACGTATGTCAACCTGATATGGTACAACTTCCAAATGATAGATTCCCCAACAAAAAGTTATGTTAAGCAAGTGAGCAAACTTGAACAATGCAACAAAAATATATGGTTCAATTTCGTAAAATCGTGCACCTTGCCAAACATGAAAGCGTCTAATGTAACTGTTGCCTTCCTACGATGTGTTGAATAATAAAAGCAGAGCTCCAACTCAAGTTGCTTCGCTGCAAATCGGAAATAAATTTTAAATTTGATTTGATTTGATGCTACCAAATAATCTAAATAATAGTCCCAAACAACCAAGTAAATAATAAAACAAATGAAGTAAAACAAAACATATAACTTGGAAAAGATATCTGACATGTTGTAGCTTTAGAGTTTAGAAGTGACAAAAATGGGTGCACGGGTTAAAATGAGTACTTTATTAGTACAATTAAAAAGCCGGTCTAGTGTCGTTTTTTTCCCAACACTTTTTTGCGGAAACTTTTGAATGCACTGGACTATGGGTACAAAAACTATATCAGTGCGGCAACAATCAAATTTTTTAACATTGCAATCTAGAGGGTTGTATAAAAACTATAAAGATATGAAAAACAAAACTAAAATGAGTTTCAACGACTTACATAGCGTTTCTTCGACTCTCGCAAAATAGAAACAGGAAATATAGTATACATTAGATAGAGGCAGAATTTGACCCATTTACTTAAAGAAGACTCGGGTTTCAAACTATGGCCTTCTTTCACGCTCAGCACCTAAGAAAAAAGTAATGTGTTTTACATGTAAGAAAAATCCTTATCCTTCAGTTATACATACATGAACTATGAAAAAATCATCCAAGAGTAAGAATATGAAAATAAGAAACACCTCAACCTCAGACTTTGAATAAGAAATATCTTCTCATTTGATCATTTTTGTTGCAAAGATATAAAGAGACTTTCCACACTATTAGTCGATTAGCTGTGAAACTCGATATGCATATTTCAATAATAAAATGCAAGGATGATGAATTGAAAGGTAAGGGGTACATGAATAATACCAATTCATTTTCCTAAGCATTCATGGTCCCAATCTCCAGAATGGAAAAAATTTGTGGATAACATAGTTCCTCTTGTTTCTTGATGCACTTGTTGCGGTTATGATAGACAGAATCAGGATCATCGTCACTCCTGAACTCACCATCCCCTTATCCCAGCTTAGACTTCTTTTTTGTTGTTTTCATCTCTGGGAAAAAAATATTCATGTGAATACTGAATTGGCTGATCATGTGAGATAGATGAAATCATACAATTTAACTTGGGATATATTATAGATTAGAAACTACCTAATTGGCTTGACAGTCTTTTCCTATCTGTAAGAATCTGCAGCAAAAAGGTCTTGTGAGATATATAGACAATATTTACATATCCATTAGAAGCACTGCCAACTAAAGCAAATTTGTGTTGGAATATGTTAGTCGGTTTCGCAAGTTATACGTTAGAAATACGTGAGCTTATCGGGGGCACACGTGTTAAACACTTAGAGTATGTTTTACTTCACGATAAGTATTTAAATAGTCGTTAGTTACCATTACTCGTATAACTAACTTAATGAATATTTAAATAATAAACTCGAAGGACTAAAACGAACAAAACCCGAACCACAAGGGAGCCCCTTGTTGGCCGATCCCTGGAGGGTTCCAGAAGGGGGTGTTTGTTCGGTTTAAGGAAAAGGAAAAAGGAAGGAGAAAAGATTTGTGATAAATATGGAAAAGATACTTATTTTGTTCCAAAAGCTTTAGGGTTGGGTGCCTATATAAACCCCCACCCTAAACCTCATTACTCATTCATCACAAATCAAAACCCTAAATCGATCCCTCTCCCTCTCATTTATTCGACTGAAACCCAACCAAGGGTTTTCAGTTTTAGCCTTTCCCCTCCAACCGAATTTCAATCAAGATCCCTTTTAGGGTTGATTTTGTTTATCCTCCTTGTTCGACGATACAAGAACTACACACGAAGGTGTTTGTTTGGTGTTCTCCTAGTCGACGATACACAAAACTCAATTAAGGGTTTTCGGTTTTGGTTATTAAACCCTAACCGAATTTAACCCTAAATTGATTTTCGGTTTTGGTTTTAAAACCCTAACCAAATTCGGTTCTTGGTTTTTCGGTGGAAACCCTAATTAGGGTTTACTTGGTTTTCGATTAGTTCAAGCTCAAGTGGTGCGTTTGGGAATCGATTCAACACAAGGTGTTTGGTTCGTGAAGGTTGACTAGCAATCGACTCACACTTGGTTGACGTGTTTGTGTGAGCAACCGTAGAGGTGGTAATTTAATCACTCGTTTCAAGATCAAGATCCGACGTACGTTTATTGATTTTTATCATTAAACAAAGGTTAGTAAATTACTTGCTTAGTTTATGTGTTAATCTATATGCTAAAACTAGATCCATTCCGCTGCGTTCTCGTAGCTAAACTGGTTGCCTAGTTTATAAAATCCCAACAATGGCATCACAAGCCAACTCGTTTTGGCATTAGGGTGACACGTTTTTGAATTATATCATGTCTTGAATTGTACACGCCTAGATTAATTCATATGCTTGATGTGCTGTGTTTTATATTTTATTTATTGTTTTCTTGCAAATATAGCAAAGATTTTGCAAATCCTTGCCATAATTAAATGAAATTTGTAGATCTAGATCTTGAAAACTATTAATGGTTAATATAGATTAAAAAAGGATAAAATTAAATTGTTAATTTAGTAGATTTGTTTCCTTTTTAAAGAAGATCACACTATATATCTAAAAGATCTTGATTTTTATTTATGGTAATAAACAATCTTTTATTTTTGAAAACTAGATCTTTTACATATTTAGTCTTATTTTGTTAACTTTTTCGGCCATAAGACCTACTCAATCACTTTTGTGATGAATGGGGCGATCTAGGCACATTGATGAAACCATAGGGAAGGTCCTTATGTTCATCCAATAAGAGAAGACTCGCAAGAGAACTCGGATTCTACATTTCTACATGTTTTATTTAATGTCATCTTTAGTTTTAGTCTTTTATGTGCATATTTTTACTTGATTACTCGTTTACACGCCTAATATGTATGCAATATGGACTAATACTTATAAGAAAGATGATATTAAAACAAGTCTATCTAATAATTACACGACTAAATACTTGTTCATTGTTACCTATTATTTGTTTCGTGTAAAATTTGATTTTGAGAAAATTAATAAGACTTTAAACTATGAAATTTGATTTCAAGAACAATTAAAAACTGGACATTATGGATTGTTGGGAAGTACAGCTCATCCACTAGAACAAACCTTAAGAGAAGTTTAAGGAGGAATTTCTTAAAGAATTTAGGTTTTTAATAAGCTTCGCGCTGACCTGGTTCTCCGCTTCTTTGCGCGTTTGATTGGAGTTACCGTAAACCAATTTAATCACTACAATGTCATTTATAAAAGCTTTTTATAATTAGTGCTACAAAGTTGTTTTGCATGCCTCTTTGTACACGCTTTTAACACTTTTATCTGAATACCCCTATAAAAAAATTAAGTAATGTCAACCAACCAGAAAATACGAAGCATTTGGCTTGGCCTATCTGGTCAGACCTCAGGGTTATTCCAACTCATGGCAATTATGGTTCACTGGTCAGACCTCTAACTATTTTTGCGCGTTCTTGCTTGGTGGGCTTAAATGCGGTTACCTGGTCAGACCTCAGACTTAAGGCATAAAATGAGAACTAAACATGCTCATGACATTATTATATGATTACTAATGTTATGACTGGTCTCATAAATCTAAGAGTTGCATTAAATGCAATTAACGCTCGTCGCTTACCTCTTGCCCTACTTGTTTTTTCACTGGTCAGACCTCTGGTTAATAAGTGGGAGGTCAAGTTGGATCTTAGTCTTAATTAGTAAATTAATTGGGTAATTAATTCTATTAAGAATCTAATTAACGAAAATACTAAATTGAACTTCCTATGTTCTGATTAATTGTGTTTATTGTCAACAATAATTCGAAATAAAGTTTGTTTTCTCATAGAAGACAAACATAGTCTCTTTTCCTGGTAAGAAGAGTGAGACTTACTCCTATCTCTTCTCATTGGTTGACAATAATAAGATAGGGTTATAATTGAATTATTATCAATTATATTTAAACTCACTTAAATCTTCATTGCCCTTATACAGTCTGAAATATTTAAAGATAAATTACTTGTGAAACTAGAGTACAACATAAGTCCTATAGCTACCAAAATCATGACATCTTGCACTGTTACGAAGTATGAGTTTTAAACCCGCGACGAGTAAAGAAAATTGCTAGCAGAGTCTCGTAGGTAATTTTCTTGGACTCTACTCAATATCTAATAGTTCTAAACCACCCTTGTGGCTAGGCAGACCGATTAAGGAGGAATTGCATGCTAAATGTTTAAGTCAATGAAAGCATGAATGGCTAGTCCATCATCTACATAAGTAGAACTTCATATACTCTGTTCAATACCTAAGTACATTGATACTTGAAGGCATTCTAAGAAAGTAGGAATGTAAATAAATCGCTATTTGCTTTCTATTGGTGATGTAACACTTACAAATCCAGTGGGAGTTTGCGTTTTATTACTGAAAATACATTCATCTAATGTTGTCAATTTCAGTGGGAGCTACAAGATTTATTTCTTTGTTAGTTGCCCTTATTATTTCTAGCTTGCTTTGAAATAATTCATTACTTTCCGAATATGAACGACCATAGTTTAAGGAAAATTAAATTTTAATTTGATAGATAACCCTTGCATTTCCGATGTTGCTTTTCGAAAAAGTTTTAATACTATAGAATAATAATCCACAATTCCTTATTAAACGTTATGGTTCGAAATCTACTTGTAATATCTATGACACTATCATATTGTTTATACTTTCGAGCGCGTGTCGTATTGTATTAAATAATGTTGTCCCGTACACAAGTGGGAGAAATCTTAAGTGTGTGCAAGGAACAACATATAACAATATGATTATTGGTTTCTCTTGACCGCAAGGTAAGGAAGCTAATCATTCTACTAGGACTTAAACACACAAGATGTTTGTTGTCCTATTACTATTTGGGTTAAAATCTTCTGATAGCTGTTTGATTACTGATGCTTATAGTTTGTGTTTAAAGCTGCTCTGTGAAGTTAGTACTAGCTCATGAACTTCAAAGAAAATTTGCTAAGTGTTTACAACGAGGTATACACAGTTACTAAATGTATAAATATTAGTAATTGCTGTAAAAATATTCTTTATTACTACTACTAGTGATAAGTTACTACCGCTAGTACAAAGTTACTATTGCTCAAGGTTAAGACTGCTCAGAAATAAGTTAATGCTAAGGTTAATAAGTTAGTACTAGTTTTGTTGTTAGTAAATAGCTTATGAAGATATGTATTAAGTTATTTTTGTTATATAGTAAAATTAGGTATACTTAGGAAATTATTGTAAGCCGACTAGGGCTCCTTGGTGTATAAAAGGAGGTCCTAGGGCATAGAGTTTGATATAGTTTTTCATATTCCTTATTCAACATTATGGTTTGAAATCTACTTGTAATATCTATGACACTATCATATTGTTTAAACAATCGAACGCTTGTCGTATGGTTTGTCTACTTTAGGTAATGTTGTCCCGTACACAAGTGGGAGAAATCCTAAGTGTGTGCAAGGAACAACATATAACAATATGATTAATTGGTTTCTCTTGACCGCAAGGTAAGAAAGCTAATAAATCTACTAGGACTTAAACACACAAGATGTTTGTTGCCCTATTACATTTAAATGTCAAGATATATTGTAAAACTACTTCAGCATATTGACTAAATGTATTAGTCAAAATAATCATGGTTAATTATATAATCATAATTATGAAGTATGAAATTAACTTGAAATTACCATTGAACTCAAGAGTTTGCGTTCATGATTACTTTAGTTAGTATAATTATGTTTACTTGTTAAGACGTAATTATAAAGTCCTTGAATTAATCAATGACTTATAACATAAAGTATGTAGTAACATTGTTATGTCTTCTTGTTAACACATTAACATGATGTCCTTGAATTATTCGGAGACTTGTAACGTATAACTTGACATGTTCTGTTTTCTTGAAACACATGAACATAGAGTTATTGTACTATTTAAAGATATATACGTTATAGCATGCACTTGGTTTTAAAATACTTTGTATTCAATTTGGCTTGACCCAATTGACAAGTATTTGATCCAAAGAGAATTAAGTTATCTAAGGAATTCTGATGGAGTCTCACAATTTCAATACTCATAGAATACCACACTATCATGGTATGTCTAATGTGTTGAAACAAACTATATTCTTATTGTTTGATTTCTGATAATTATAAATGGCTCTACCTCCCAAATCGATCAAGGTTAGAAATTTGCGTGTGTCATGGATACACTCAATATAGTTCCAACCTAGAAGGTATTCAAGACATTATCTATTTATAGATTAGGGATGAGTCCCATTAAGTCTTGATTAAAGTTCTAAAATTTGTTAATATCTTATGAAGCATATTATTAACAAGCTAGAGATGAGAATTGTAAAATGTATTTTGTTGTCCCAATTAAGAACAATTTATTGTTGCTTAAATGCTTAGTGTTTAGAGAAGTATCTCTTTTTACAAAAGTAAGTGGGAGCATCTAAAAATCTTGAAGATATTCAAGAACAAAATACATAACCTTCTGAATTCACTTGCTGATGTCATACTAAGGTTAAGCATGAAAATGTCGAACCAAAGTATAATGTAACTCTCATTCATAAATCCGTAAGGATGCCTCATCAATGGAGTGATATTTTAATATCAATGCTGAGGAATACAAGTTAGAGGGTCATGATAAACCTACTAACTAATAAGATGAATTATCACATCTTGGATCTGATAAATGTCTTAGAACTATGAATGAAAAGATGCAGTCCTTAAAAGACAAATCAATGTTGTGAGCTTGATTAATCTTTTACCAAACAGTTAATCTGAAAGATTATAATGAGTTTCTTTTGAAGAAAGACTCATAAGGATAAAATTGTATACACATTAATGCCTGACGGATGACAAGAGTTTTTAATCTTACTCAAGCAATTGACTGTGATTAAATCTTTCTTTTCTACACGCATTATTCATAAGATAACTAATTGTCATACATGTTTCCTTGAATCTTTCATATGGCAAATTACGGATCATAACTCTTTCCATAATGATTACCTTTGGAAATACCAACGTACATGTCATATACATGGCCACCGTCATCATCAAGATTAAAAGTTACTGGTGTGCGAGGGTGTAAAGCTGGTCTCTTAGACATTTTTGTTCGTCTTGATGATTCACCTACTTTGTATGTTGATTTTTTGGTTGTTAAAGTAGAAATGGGTGTTGTAAAACCGGATATTTAATGCTGACGGATGATAAGAGTTTTTATCTATCAAGCAATTTGATGTGATTAAATCTTTCTTGTCTAACACGCATTAATTTATATAAAAGATAACTAATTGTCAATACAGGTTTCCCTTGAATCTATATATGACGAATTTAGGATCATAAACTCTTTCCTTATTGATTACCTTGCGAGTCGATGTTGCAATCACAAAAGGGTTATGAAGTATATATTTTGTAATGATGACAATTAAGTTTTATAACTTTTTTCTTTTTGATACATTTTGCTAGAGGACGGTTGTGTAATCAAGAGGTTATAAAGTTAAAGATACTCTTTATTAAAGTAAAAAGATAATAGAATCCCATGTGGGATTGGATCATGGGCTTCTAGGTTTGGATCTTAAGTTTAATCACGATATGATTTTTGATTAAAGATAACTCCTGAGTACACCTGACATCAAGTGGGAGCACTATGTTTTTAAGTGGGAGAAATCTTAAGTGTGTGCAAGGAACAACATATACGATATGATTATTGGTTTCTCTTGACCGCAAGGTACGATATGATCATTGGACTTCAACTTGCTAATTAGTTTCATGCATATCTGTTTTTAGTATTTGGATAATTGGGATAGTAAGACAATTTTTATTTTCTGATGAATAAAGATACTTGGTATTTGTTATTCATTCATTTAATAATTGTTATCCTATATTTGCATGTTTAATCCATGAATAATATTTCATTCTAAATATGTTCATTGTCGGTTAACAATATGGGAATATTGTTACATAAGGAAAATGTGAGTGTTGGTTATATTCTTTGAATATATGGATGGTTCCCGCCAAACTCATATGTTATTTACAAGGGATGTATATTGGACACCCCAACCTTCGAATATTTACTTTTGGATCCGTTAGTCATAAGTAAAATATCGAAAAATGGTTAGTTAAGTCATCCTTAGACTTGAGAATACAAACAAGTTCTGGTATGTGTGGATATCACTTTTTAATTCTAAGTCAAACGCTAACCTGAAAATGGTAGTTATAAATAGGGGTGTTATTGGGTCGGGTTGTCGGGTTATTGGGTTGAACATGTCGGGTTGATTCGGGTTTTAGTGTCCCAAATATTGACCCTAACCCGACCCTATAAAATATCGAGTTATCAGGTTTCGGGTTGAAAAGGGTCGGGGTTAAATCGGGTTGTTATCGGGTTGTGCGAGTCAACTTCGAAGCAATGATGATTTGGAAACATATAAAGTTCACATATAAAACATAAAATTCTAAAATGTTGTGAAAGTATTTAGAATGCATCACATGGTCATCTACTTTGGCCCTTGCTGCCACTATCCATGTTTGCTAGTTGCTACATGATTCCAATATTGCACAAAATGTTTATCTCGTATGCTAATCTCTCGTTGAACTGTTTAATTTGTCAAGCAGGCAGTATCTTTAAATGGTTAACTATACTAGATTAGTACATTTTCTCCTTTTGGTTCAATATAAATGTAACACTTGCGTAGCGTCAACTGAGCATTTTAATAAAAGTTGTTATACAATAACTTTTTTTTCGTTAACTAGTTTACATCTCATAAGTCATATGCGTGTTGGCCCAAATGAAATAACAGATAGGATTGTCATTTGTTATTGGCCTCAAATGAAATAAAACACAACGAAGATTTTTATATTTATCGGGTTATCGGGTTGAACCCGAACCCGACAAAATATGAGAAGATAACCCTAACCCGACCCTATAAGGCTTTATCGGGGTCGGGTCGGGTCGACCCGTTTGACACCCCTAGTTATAAAAGCTATTATTGGAAGTGATGTGAAGCAGCATTCACAACACTTGTATTCAACAAAGAATTTGTTCCTCCACTTGATGTGCAGTAAGATACCATTGGCGCCTCTCCAGAATTAATCAGATAATTGTGTGGCCGCACCCAAAGGGTAATGCAAGATGATTCTTGATTATATTTGGTATATCTGTATTAAGTTCTATAACGAGAATTTAAATGTTTAAACTATATGGAATGTGTTAGGATCCATATCCATGGTTTAACGATATCTGAACAAAGGGATGATTATAGCAAGAGATACATAACCATGCTACTGAGAATGTTTATGAAACTTGATCTCAGACATTTCTAGTTTTAAAAACGAATGTGAGTGTTGCTAGACGTTTCCATCGTCAGTATATGTGATGTCTGCTACTCCAACTCCCAAGTAGGAGTTGTTGGAATGTGGTAGTTGGATTAGCACATTACGACTAGAAATGTGTGAGCCTAATGGGGGCACACACATTAAACACTTAGAGTTCGTTTATTACTTCACGTTAACATTTCTAATGTAAACCATTTGGACCAAAACCGACTAGACAAGATTCCTTGTGGTGTCCTAATGTAGCCGGCCACTTAGAAGGTTCTAGGAGGATTCCAAAAGTGTCTAGGTTCAGTTTAGGGATAAGAAGGAAAAGGAGTTATGATAAGACTAAAAGTGGGTGTATTTTACTCTTATCATGAGTAGGGATTAGAGGCTATAAAACCTCCCTCTCCCTAGCTCATAAGATACGGCATAACGGATCAAAAGAAACATCACCAAATCAGTTGCTTTTTCCTTGTGCCACACCATCACACGCCTAACAAAACAAATATCAAAACTATATATTGTTTTCTCTTCATTCTTGTGATTCGACAAAAGAGTAAACAATTATATATTGTTTGTTTACCTTTTCTCCACGACAACAGGAAGTAAACAATTATATATTGTTTGTTTACCTTTTCTCCACGACAACAGGATGTAACAATATATATTGGTTGCATGCGCATATTAGATATGGGATCATGCATGCTTATGTTTCTCTTATATGCAATATTTAATTGCATACAGTGATCACTTTTCCTTCTTCTTTTGATAATCAAGTTCAAACGCATCCTATTAGGAATTCGAATTGGTTTTCAAGTCTACATCTAACACTAGTTGTTTTAGTAATCGTGAAGTAACGACTAGCATCATGACGTACTTGTTTGACGTGTTGTGTGAGCAACCGTAGAGGTGGTAATTTAACCACTTTGTTTCATTAGCATTTGATTCTTCAAGAGGTTCGTTTTCTAGTACCCTTTTGTTTATTTATTGTGTGTTAATCATATGTACCAAACTTGATCCATATCCGCTGCGTACTCGTGGTCGTTAATGGTTAACAGTTTATCAAATTCCAACAGTTACTTTATTGAAAATCATCATAACCATCATCATGACGTCATCGTTTTTCTCACGGAGCAACCTTAGTATTGATCCACCCATTAACGATAAACCGAGCAAAATGGGATCTTGATTTTTCTTGCGGAGCAAAATGAAAGGTGTTGGGCTCTTTTTATTTTTGGATCAAGGTGTGTAGGTGGGTTTTCAACTGAAAATAATGGTGGTTGATAGATTTATGAGTTGTTGAAGATGAACTTTAAAAACTCGCCCAAAAACATTATACACTGGTGTGTTAACTTTATTAGGTGTTTTGAGAATTAGCCAATAAAAATAAGTGTTTTTGACTATATATAGTGGGGTCATATTAGCCAACTAAGCACCTTAAAATCGCTGGCAAATCCTAGTCACTAATATGATATAAGAAAAATAAAAAATTGCTGATGTGTCAGTCTTTTTCAAAAGTTAACCGGTTATAACCGGTAGCAGCCTAACGTATTTACTATAAAGTTACAAATTTGAAAGTTTGGATGACTATATTGGTAATAAAACAAATGTGTTTACTAGATGTGTAAATCTTGAAAAGTACGTTTCTAATTAATAGACTTAACCCTAATTTTTTTAATTGATCACGATGTTACAAAAACATAATCAATTTGATTATGACCATGTGAATATGCATGTCAACATACATTGATACATATACACAGCTAATTATAGCCATAAACTAATCAAGTAAATATTTCTTTTTCTTTGCTAAAACGGGTTACAGCTTGTTGCCCGTTTTGTTGCAAGTATCATCCCCGCACGGACGATACTTGCACCAAAGGTTTCCCCACAGGGACAATACTTACATTTTCGTAACGTTTGGGACGAAACATATAATTTGGCCAAACTTTATGGACGATTTATGCAATTTACTCGTCTATAATATTTGTTGTCTTTCTAAAAAAATATCATAATGATGATTCTTTGAAATTATAACCGTTCAATACATTAATAATTTAAAATTCCATCTTAAGGCTCTAACCACAAAAGGAAAACTCAAAGGAAACTGAGAAATATAATAATAAATTAAAATGACTTTTGAGATCTAAATTTGTTGATACACGCATTAGAGGTTACGCACAACCTTATTTTACTCTTAGAATTTTATATATGCTTCATTTTAGCACATTGACATATATGAATATTTTAGTTATTACTTTAGTTTATGTTAGCTATAATCATCTCACTTAGAGGACCAAAACCATGCTGATATTGATTTTCCGTTTCCAATTTTAAGCATTCCACATACAATTGTCATTTGAATCACATGTAACATCCCATAAGCTCCTACCTCTTAATTTTACTACATGCACCCATTTAACTCATAAAGAGTCTTTTTTAGAGGCTAAGTTCCATAAATGTTTCATTAGAAGAATTTCATTCCAAGGTCCTAACATTTTCATACCCAAACCTCCTTGATCTTTAGGGGTACACACTGACTTCCAAGCAACAGTCTTGCTGTATAACATCATGAAGTGTAGCATTATCACTCAGTCTTGCTGTATAAAAATGCCTTCCGCCATTATGTAAATCCTATTACTAATATATAAATAGACGAACACATTTTGAATGTAAAACGATTTATTAGTCATTAACTGATAATTAGACGTCTACCTTAACGATTAAGCTTTTCTTTCAATTTATTAGAATACACATGAGTTCGGTATCTTTTTTATATCTATAATACTTAGAAAGCATGTATGCTTATTTTCTAAACTCAAAAACTCTTAAAAAAAGTAAAGTGGTATATCCAAAATAGCATTTTATTAAAAATGATAATAACATTCACTACTAAATCAATAGTTTAAATATTTTTAAATCATCTAACTTTTATCATTTTTCGTTTATAGCCCATAGACTTTTTTCGCAATAACTACAAATTGAACTTGTAAGTGTTGATTAGGGGTCACACAAAAACTACAAGTTTGCATGTATAATTATTTGCCGCGATACATCGTATCGTCGCTTTGCGCAGGTATTCGTCTAGTATTGTTAAAAGCATACTTGATATGCAAACTCATTTATTATCAAGTTCAGGCACTAATATTGTTATTATCTTTAAATTGGTAACTTTGGTGGTGTTGTGTAAAGTTTATTTCTACAGGGTCTTAAGTAAAAGTTTACAGGATATATATACTTCTCATATCTAGGGTTAACTCGTTTCATTCCAACTGTGTGGCTTTTTGTGTTTGTCTCCAAATTTTCTCAGTCGTTTAGTCTTGTTTTGTATATATCTTGTGATCTTCTTGAACATTGTGAGTATTGAGTGATTATGGGTAGGTTGTTTGTATGTGTGTTTGTGTATTATTTAGTTGCATCCATTTGGGGACAACTATTTCTTTTTTATGTTGATTCCTCTATTTGAAGACAATAACACTCATTCAGCTTTTTGTGTTTTATTGCACGTGACGTGGTTGGTTGAGTACAATATCGGTGTTGATATCTTTGATATTACTAGTTTTTACATGCTATCTTAGCTATCTTCTAGATTGGTGGTTCTTGATTCTTGGGTGGTGAAATAATGATTTTGATTTTTTAGGGTTTCACTTATTCGGGGTTTTTAGTTTTAGGCGTAGATCTAGTGTTTCATGTGGTTGAACCGCTGATCTTGGGTGATTCTTGGTTCTGGTGTTGGTTAGTTGGTCAGATCTATAAATTAGGGTTTTCATCTTAAAACTCTAATTTTGTGATTTGGGGGTTTTTGATTTCCTTGTGGTGTTTGGGTGTTATATCATTATATCTCTTGACTAAGTGAATCAGGACTATAGTGGTTAAGTCTTCCGTTGTTCTCTGGTTGTATAACACTATAAGGACATTTTATTCCTTATAATGTTACGTTTGTGTGAGTGTTAACATCTTGATTATCTTGACATACCTTCTTGAGAGGCAAAGAATCCTACTCGGGTCACATCTTAGTTCACTGATTGATATTGATAAGATTTGGTAGCCTAGGTGCGTTTTTATCTGTTTGTATCTTATTTGTTATATGTTTTATATGTTTTTCTTGATTGTTTGTTTATTTGTTTATATATATCTGTGTGTTGTTAATTTTTATTTGCATGCTAATGATAACTCTAATGTGCCTATTGTTCATTTCAAATTAACTAGTTCTGATAACTATAAATTGTGATCAATTGCTATGAAAATTGTTTTAAATGGTAAAAATAAAATTGGATTTTATTGATAGTACTTGTGTTAAACATGTTACTAGTCTTATTTTAAGTCATCAATGGGAAAGATGCAATGTTGCTGTGTTAGGTTGGATTTTTGGGTCTTTGTCTCAAGAATTATATTTGGTCATATGTTTTATGATATTGTTGCTAATGTTTGGAATGAATTAGAAGTGACTTATAATAAAATGGATGGTTCTGTTATCTTTAATCTGATGCGCATATTTAATGTGTTGAAACAAGGTGATTTGTTTATTCTCGATTATTATCACAAACTTAACTCCATAAGATGTCTTTTCGAGGAGGCTTTAAATCAAAACATAACCGATTTCGATATCGCCAAATAACCCATATGGTTGTTTGAATGACTACATCTAGGCATAATTTTAACCTTTTACTTACATCTAACTTTCTTTTACTTTATTCTCTTCACAGAGTAATTTTGGAGTTAGTGAATTAAATAAGTATAAAACCAATTTATCAGAACA
>BQNB010138078.1:0-7500 GCA_026074375.1 Tanacetum coccineum | reverse complement strand
ACGACGAACCGAATCGACGTCATTGAAATGGCTTATGAGGAGTATTCTTAAGAAGTTCTCAGTTTTTTCGATGTGATCGCGAGTGGAAATCCCACTCCTTAATATGACCCGATCGTTTCTACCTCTTCTCCGACTCTCACTCCCTTCGGGGATAGTGATTTTCTTCTCGAGGAAGTCGATACTTTCCTCGCTCTTGAAGATAAACCAACTTCACCGGAAGTTGATGACTCTTATTATGACCCAAAGAGGGACATTCTTCTTCTTGAAGCATTTCTCAATGATGATCCTGTAGAAACTAGAAGGGGGGGTTGAATAGTTTTACCGGTTAATTAGCATTTTCAAAGTTTGCTTATGAAATAGTTTGATTCGAGATGTATGTCAATCAACCAACAATGTGAATCACAACTAAACTATCTAATAATGCAAGTAATAAGTAAAGAGATAAAGAAAAAAATGATCAAACCAAGACACTGAGATTTATAGTGGTTCGGTAACGAAGCACCTCTTCGTTCCTACTCCACTCCCGGAGCACTCCACTCGAGATTTCACAATGTCAACAAGCTCCCTTTAGGTAGAGAAAACCATTTACACGTCGCTTACTTACTTTTCCGACACTAAGCTAGATGTCGAGTCCTAATCTTAGCTAGAACCAATCTAAGACTTCACTAAGTCTTCACACACTCACAAGATATACACTCTTGGATTGACACACAATCCAAATCACACCAATATACAATATACACACTTGGATCTACACGCGATCCAATTTATACAACGACACAAAACAAATGTAATGAATGTTTGTGATCTTGAAGAAGAAAAGAGAGAGAGATCACTTGATAACAATTCGTATGTAGAAGAATACGATTGTTCTTCTCTTGCACTTGATTAGAAGGTGAAGAAGGGAGGAAGAAAGAATTAATCACTTGAAACAAAATCAAGGAATGTTAGTGATCAAGATATGTGTTTTAGAAAGAAAGGAAAAAGAGAGAAAACTAGATCTGATAGAATTTTTGGCAAGAGGAAGTCTGTTTTTGAAATGGGGTGGCCCAGTATTTATAGGGGACAAAAAATGACCGTTGCTGGCGGCGGTCCCGGCGGTCCCTTATATATAAGGGGGCCGCCGCTAGACTCCGCTCCATTTTTTGTCCTTTTGTGGTGAAGGTTGTATCTGTTATGGAACCTTCCATTTTGGGGGGAAAATTTGAAATTCAAATTTTATGTTTTTAATAAAACATTTCTTTTAATGAATAAATAATTTGTTTTTATATTTTTATAAAAACATTTTTGTGGAAGTATAAGATTTAAGAAAAATTATTTTCTTGATCACTAATCATGTTTAATGATTTGTTTATCCATACCTTAAGTGATTAATCCTAGAAATAGAATTTTATGATTAGTAATTTATAAACGTTTAATTTTATCGTAAACGTTTTCACATTTTGTTATTATCAAAACATTGAGAGGTCGAAAAATATAAATAACGTTTTTGGACATTATTTGTATTAACAATCTCCCCCTTTTTGATGATGACAAAATATAAACTCATTTAGTATAAAATTTGAAGGTTTATAAATTATTAATGAGTTTAATTCTACTTCTCCCCCTTTTTGTCGAATCCAAAAAGGTTGATCGTCGAGTTGAGTAGAGAGAAAGAAATCGACGATACAAGACTCCCCCTTGATGTAAGCTCCCCCTTGTTCGGGGCACCAAGGTATCGATCTTACGATAATTTGTTTGCTACAAAACAAGATTAGAGGTACAAGTGCAAACAAACATAGCATGACAAATATCTTAAAGATTCAATCCACACATTTTGAAGCATGAATAAAGTTCATTGAAATTCATAGATAAGTCATATATGGTCACAAGGACTATATATGAGAATACAAGCATAAGATAATGACAATCAAGACATAACATATTAAAGCATCTAATGAAGATAGACTAGTAGTTGATTCTTGACTTCAAAGGATATATTTTAAGGAGAGTTGGTAGTTATGGATGAGGGAAAAAGAGTTGAGGGCCCAATGATGAGAGATTTGATTCGGTTAAGGTCATCTTTTAAGGTATTGAATGCTTTACGAGTACCCAAGCAACAATGACAAAAGTCTGAATGAAAGTTGACTTGGTCAAGAAAGGGAGGGTGAGTGAATGGTGGAGAAGGAGGTGAACGATTAGTTAACTCAATTGAACATTGGATATTGATATCAAGAAGATTTGAAAGGTGTAGGAGTTCATGCAACCGGTTTTCACTAAGATTTAGAATAGAGGTGTGTGGGGGTAAAGAGGAGGATGTAGGATTAGGTGAATTAGGAGAAGGAGGTAAGGGAGTGGTATCAAAGATTGGAGAGATTGGTGGAGATATAGGTAGAGAGTTGTTTGGAGATAGAGGAGGTGAGTAAGGTAAGAAATGAATGTGTCTCCAAGGATCAATGATTGATTTGTGAGACTTTTCACCATAGTTTCTAGGAGAGGACATATTTTAGGTGATATGAAGAAGGAGATGTGTTGAGTGAGTAGTGGTGGAGAGAGTGATGTTCATATATATAGGAGAGTATATGGCAAGGCATGATATGCTAGTATTGAGGTGTAAGAAAGTGTTTTGATGATAATGGAAATGACAGCCTTTTATGAGTGGATTGGTCAAAGGTTCAAAAAAAGAGAAAAGACAGCCCTACTCAACTGCAGATACTCCTACTACTCCCCGAGTATCCAACTCGAGATTTCACTATGTCAACAAGCTCCCTTTAGGAGGAGAAGCCGTTTAACAACACATCACCCACTCGCTTAACGTTCAGTTTTCTTCTTGACACTAATACTAAATGTCCCCGAGTCTAATTCATATCTAGGAACCTATCATACCACATTCATAATAAAAACACAACTCACAATATCTACAACCCATCGTAATCTACACAATATATTAATCTCCACAAATACACAATAAACAATACAAAAAGGTTTGGTAACTTAGAAGATAAGAGAGATATTCACTAATTAAAACAAATTAAACTAACACTTTGTTTCTTGACGTATATATAATAGTTCTTTAATGTTCTTCCTTAGCACTTGAATGAGAGGTTAAGAGATGAGAAGAATATGATTAGAATCACTTAAACAAGATCTAAGTATATTAGGTTTATTGATCAAGAGTTTTTAGTAAAAGAAAGAAGGTTTTTAGGAAATAGAAAAAATAGAAGAGACTAGAATAAATAAAATTTCATTCAAAAGGACTAATTTTCAGCAAAGAGGTGACCATATTTATAATAAGACAGGCAAATCAAGGAAAAAGCCCAAACGGTAACACTGGTGGCCTGTGTCTCCCATTTCAGCCACCATGGCGGTCCTATATAGAATTAAGGGGAGAGATAGTAGTGTTAAGGGGGTGGCGGGATGGGAGGGGGGGTGGGGGGGGGCGTGAGGAGGGGGAGGGGGCACAGCCAGAGGTCGGAAGACAACGTTTTGTGCCAGGCCCTATAAGGGGGCCGCTACCTAACTCCGCCTCCCCCTTTTTTGTCTTTTGTGGTAAAGGTTGTATCTGGTGTAGAAAGCTTTCAATTTTGGGGGAAAATTTAATTTCAAATTTAAGTTTTTAATAAAACTTTTCTTTTAATTAAAAAATATTTTGTATAATTAATTTTGTAAAAATGTAATGGATAAGAGAAAAATATTTTCTTGATCACTAATCATGCTTAATGATTTGTTTGTTCATACCTTAAGTGGTCACTAATCTTAGAAATAGAATTTTACGATTAACAATTTGTAAACGTTTAATTTTATCCTTAATACGTTTTACATATTGTTATATACAAAATGTTGATAGCGGAAAAATATAAATAGACGTTTTTAGACATTATTGTATTAACAGAGGATGACTGTTGCTGGTCACTGAACGTTAATCAAGAGGGGTGCAGTAATCAGAGTCGGAGGATGGATGCCTCAGGCTACACAGAAGACATACGCTCCAATACCATGTTCTTCTATCTCATCCAACTATGCTGCTAAATTTCTCAACTTTGATAACATTCCCCCAACTAACACTGAACTTCTCTCCATGATGGATATTAATGTTTAACATGAAGTTCCACGTACCTCATCACTTCTCACCATCCCTTTGTCTGTAATCCCTAAACAAGATGTCATTAATCAATTTGAAACAGTCACAACTACTTTAGCACCAACCATTTCTTTACTTCTTTCCTCTTTTTACCCCACACTTCAACAAATCGAACCGATCCCAACACCAATAACATTTGAAGCTACAATCTCAACCACTGTTGTTCCTGACTTCGAAACCCTTACTATTCTCCATCAAAGAATTATTTATTTGGCGAAGGATGTAAAAGAGCTCAAAGATGTTGATAACTCCACAAAAGTTATTTCAACAATTCAATCTAAAGTCCAAAAAGCTATAAAAGAGTACCTCAGATCAAGCTTGGGGACGATTAATAGTAAAAAGGGTGATCAAAAAAACGTTGCTGACATCATTAAAGAATACTCTGTTCTAGCTAAGACTATAGAGAGACTCAGGCAGTAATATATACCTCAGAAAAGTGTTGAAGACATTTGAGAAATCAAGATGGAGCATGCAAGAAAGCAACAAGTGCCTAAAGAAACTATCACTTCATTTGATACCACCACTCTTGCAGAATTTGATCAAAAAACTACATTGTTTGAAACAATGACTAAATCCAAGTCATTCAACAAAAGTCCAAAGCAAAGAGCTTTGTTGCTGATAAATTAAAGAAAAGGAAACCAGATGATGCTGATAAGGATGAAGGCCCTTTTGCTAGATCAGACTGAGGGTTAAAGAGACGGAAAACAAGCAAAGACACTGAACAATCTAACAAGGCAAAGTTAACTAAAACTTCCAAAGGCACTTCCAAATCTCAACCAAAATCTACTGGCAAGTTTGCGTAAGCAGAAAAGACAGTGTTTGAGGCTGGAGATACTCAAGGGCCACCGAATCTTGGAGAAGACATGGGTAACACTGATGAACCACCCGTTGTCAATGTTGATCCAAAGGATTGGTTCAAGAAACTGGAAAGACCTCATATTTCAGATCCTGAGTGGCATAAAGGTAAATCAACTAAGAATAAGCTTACTCAGAAATGGCATAGTAACCTTGCAAAAGCAAAAAAACCTTCAAGAACATTTAATGATTTGATGACCACTCTGATAGACTTCGACGCATTTGTCATGAACTGCCTGTAGATTAGTGAACTCACACAAGACATTATGGTAGGACTGGCTTACAACATTCTCAAAGGCACTTGCAGAAGTTATGTCGAGCTCGATTATAATATGGAAGAATGTTACAAAGCACTGATTGATCAACTAGACTGGAACAACCCTGAATGTGATAGATATCCATTCGACTTGAGCAAACCACTGCCTCTAATTATGTCAGGAAATCATCAAATCATCCCGGTTGATTACTTCTTCAATAATGACTTGGCATACTTGTAAGGAGGAAGCACCGGCAGAACATACACGACTTTGTTGACCAAGACAAAGGTTGTCAAGTATGATTTTACATAAATTGCAGATATGGACCTCAAATAGTGGATTCCCGTAAAAGTGATCTTTTAAGACAATCAAGCTCTTATTAGGCACTTCACACGAGGTCCTAGAAATACAAAGCTTCTACATATATTGCATCCAACAGGGTATCCATACATGATGTGTACTCCACCAAAAGAATTCTTGCAGTGACAAATGTCAAAGTTAAAGAATGGTATGGTTATGGTCATTTTGAGGAGATTGAAGTTTAAAGATCGAATCAGCAATTATACAAGTATATGGAAGACGACTTTCCATGACTTAATCTTTATGACATCGAGGATATGTTTATCCTCCTTGTTCAGAACAGACTCTTCAACCTCAAAGGTGATGTCATTGTGCACTTGGCTTACGTATGTTCACAAGAAATATCGTGATCCAGAAGAGAGTGGAAGACCTTCAACTTGGTGTCGAAAGCTACCAGAAGTAGCTCAACATCTCTAGACCAATGACGCACAAGGCTAGAATCACTGATCTCAAACCATATTTTGCATACTCTAACCCTCAAGGCTTCATATATGTGGACAAGTTGGGAAGAAACAGACTGATGTGTTCTCATGAGCTCCACAAGTTCATTGATTGTACACTCATATCTCTTCGTGATACTCTCAAAGACATGGCCAACAATTTGGAGATGGGTTATACAAGCGTCATGCAAAGAAGGAGATGGAGTACCTTGGACAAGAAAAGGTCTCGTATCATGATAAAGGATATTGATCGTTAGTTGCTGGATAGAAGGTTGATGAGAAGCTTGGAAAAGTTCGTTGGAGGTAGGGAATACGAGGAAGATCTTCGATTGCTTCAGCGGACAATATGACTCTGTCTTATCTTGTTCTACACTTTAAAGGTCATTCTCTTGTATTTATAAATCTTGTGAATATGTAAATAAGTAGCGTAAGACTAAAAACGTAGGCATAGTATATTGAATTAGTAAAATTTTTCAAGAAATTTCCTTAGATAATCCAAAAAAAATCAAATTAACGTACTTAAACACCATATAATATCCTCATAAATTGAGGGGGAGCATTAAAATGTTCCTAATAAGGCTTATTATATATAATCAGAACATTTTTCTTCTAAAATAATTTTTATACATATTTGAATCAATTGATATCTAAAATATCAAGAGATTTGACATTTTTGATAAGGGGAGAAAATGTGATTAAAATATATGGCTAAAGATGTGATCTTAAAGACTCAAGTGCGAGCTTCACCCTTCATGTACTAAACATTTTTGAATATCGATGCACATGTTGAGGGGGAGCATTTCTGAAAAGTAAAAACAAACGAGGTACAAATGTTTTGACTTATGTCACAAGTACCTTGATTGTGTTTTTCAAATGGTTTTAAGGCTGAGAACAATACCAAAAGACCGACCATGTTTGTAATTAATTGGAGTTATAAGGTGGTTAAGATTAGGTATTCGTTCCCATGATCCAGCCAGAACCAGAGGGATCTACCCAGGGACATTCCATTAGTTAGAATAGAAGTCCTTAAATATGATACAAAAGGAGTAAAAGTGAGAAAGGAAAAAATGCAGACTAAGAGAGAGCTGACACTGGAACAAACCCAACAAGGTGTTAGTGATGAAGTCTTGGTAAGCATTGAAAGGGTTGAAGAATTAAAAATAATGTAAAGATAAAGGGTGAAAAGAACAAAGCCCTCCTTACACTTAGGCAGAAACCGGGTCAATACATATGCTATCAGAAACACTAAGTTGTTGTCAAAAGACTCTTGTTTCATTTCTCACGGAGATTAAACACATTTCTGTCCACTCTCTCACTCCGAGTTAATTGATATTGAAAAGTTGGCAGTCTGCTCCAGCCTCTAATGACTAAAACCAAAGTGCATTATTAAGTCTAGAGCCATAAAAGAGATCATCCATAAATCTCATTAGGACACTAATACATAATATTTGTTAAATCACACATTATG
>BQNB010138077.1:4239-17758 GCA_026074375.1 Tanacetum coccineum | reverse complement strand
CGAGTCCAAGAAAATTTACCTAGTAGACCTGCTAGCAATTTTCTTTACTCATTTGCGGTTTAAACTCATACATCGTGACAAGTGCAAGATGTCATTATTTTGGTAGCTATAGACAAAATAAACTCTAGTTACACAAAATAATTTATCTTCCAAAGATTTCATAACCGGAAGAGGGTAATGAAAGATTTAAAAGTGAGTTTAAGTATAATTGATAACAATTCAATTATAACCCTATCTTATTCTTGTCAACCAATGAGAATAGATAGGAGTAAGTCTCACTGTTCTTACCAGGAAAAGGGACTATGTATGTCTTCTATAAGAAAAAAAACTTTTGTTTATGAATTATGTTGCAATAACACAATTAATCAGAACTTAGAAAGTTCAATTTAGTATTTTTGATAATTAAATTCTTAATAGAATTAACTACCCAATTATTTTACTAATTAAGACTAAGATCTAACTTGACCTTCCACTTATTAACAAAGGTCTGACCAATAGGAAAACAAGTAGGGCAAGAGGTAAGCGATGAACGTTAATTGCATTTAATGCAACTCTTAGATTTATGAGACTTGTCATGACATTAGTAAACACGTAATAATGTCAAGAGCATGTTTAGTTTTCATCTTATGCCTCAAGCACGAGGTCTGACCAATCCTACTTGATTTAAGTCCACCAAGTAAGAACGCGCAAAAATAATTAGAGGTCTGACCAGTGAACCAAATTTGACATGAGTTGAAATGACCCTGAGGTTTGACCAGAGAGGCCAAGCCAAATGCACGTGTTCTTGATTGAGTGGCATTGACTTAAAATTTACATAGGGGTATACACATAAATGTGTTAAAAGCGTGTACAAAGAGGCATGCAAAACAACTTTATAGCACTTGTTTTAAAAACTTTTATAGTTGACATTGTAGTAATATATTGGCTCACGGTAACTCCAATCAAACGCACAAAGAAGTGGAGAACCAGGTCATCGCGAAGCTTATTAAAAATCTGGATTCTTTAGGAATGTCCGCCTTAAACTTCTCTTATAGTTTGTTCTAGTGGATGAGCCGTACTTCCTAATAATTCATAATGTCCAGTTTTTAATTAATCAAGAAATCAAGTTTTATAGTTTAAAGTCTTAATAATTTTCTCAAAAATCAAGCTTTTCACGAAACAACTAGCAGGTCACAATGAACATGTAATAGGCGTGTAATTAATAGACTTGTTTTTAATATCATTTTCACTATAATTATTAGTCCGTATTGCATACATATTAGGCGTGTAAACGAGTAGTCAAGTAAATATTATGCACATAAAAGACAAATACAAAAGAATGACATTTAATAAAACGAGTAAAGATATTAAATCCGAGTTCTCTAGTGAGTCTTTCCCAATTGGAGAACCATAAGACCCTCACTAGGTTTTCATCAATGTGCCTATGTCACCCATTCATCACAAAAGTGATTGAGTAGGTCTTATGGCCGAAAAAAGAAATAAAATCAGACTAAATATGTAAAAGATCTAGTTTCCAAAAATAAAAGATTTTAATTACCATAAATAAAAATCAAGATCTTTTAGATATATAGTGTGATCTACTATAAAAAGGAAACAACCTACTAAATTAACACTTTAATTTTATTCCTTTTTACCTATATTAACAATTAATAGTTTTCAAGATCTAGATCTTAACATATTTTATTTAATTATGGCAAGGATTTGCATAATCTTTGTCATATTTACAAGAAAACAATAAATAAAATATAAAACGCAGCAGATCAAGCATGTGAATTAAATCTAGGCGTGTACAATTCTAGACATGATATAATTCAAAACGTGTAACCCTAATGCCAAAACGAGTTGACTTATGATGCCACTGTTGGGATTTAACATACTAGGTAACCAGTTTAGCTACGAGTACGCAGCGGAATGGATCTAGTTTTAGCATACAGATTAACACATATAAATTAAACAAGTAATTTACTAACATTTTATTTAATGATAAAAATCAATAAACTTACAGCGGATCTTGATCTTGAAAACATAGTGGTTAAATTACCACCTCTACGGTTGCTCACACAACACGTCGAACAAGTACGCAACAATGCTAGTCGTAACTTCACGAGCTCCAAACACTGTTAGTGTATGCTTTATTTACTTGAACTGAAAACCAAACAACCTTTGTATGTTTGCACCAAAAATCAAAAAACCCGGATTGAGGTTTTACCGAAATCGGTTGTAGGTAAATCAATGAACCGTAAATCCCTAAAAGGGATATACGTTCGATCACAATAAGGAAAAAGGGTATATGGAACCTGCAATTAACATTGCATGCACATACAAAGCCTTACTATGCATGCGTATGTAAAACAAATGCATGCCCAGTATGTGTTTTCTTATTGGTTGTCAAATAGAGGAGAAACACAAGAAAACATAATAAGGGATTTAGTAATCATTATGTGTCGTTTTGAGTTGGGAAGAAACGAACAAAGATTTTGTTCGTCTATAGTTGTATGTGTCGTAAATCAATAAATGAGAGGAGAAGGGGTGTTTCTATATAGCCCTCTAACCCTAGTTGTAGATAAACTAGGATACCCTCATAATCCTTATCACAATACAACTTTCATCCGTTATCTCCTAAATTGATTTCAAAACCCCCTTCTAGAAGCTTATAGGGCCGGTCACAAAAGGACCCCCATAAGGTTTGGGTTTTGTCAATTTTAATCCCTTCGGTTCATATTTAAATATTCGTTAAGTTAGTTATAAAATATAACGGTAACTAACGGTTATTTAAATTATTACGTGAAGTATATTAAACCTTTAATAATAAATAAATATGTATTAAATGTTTAATAAACGCACTCTTCGTGTCTTAACGTGTGTGCCCTCAATAGGCTCACGTATTTCTAATGTATAACTTACGAAACCGACTAACATATTCCAACATAATCAAACAGGATTCACAAACGACAATATTGTTCGTCTTTGTGTTCAGCTAAGAACAAACCAAAACGATAACATTTTCTTTCTTTTCCAAGCAAACCGCACAAAGATTAATGACCTGATCACAATATCATCTAATACAAAAGCGGAGGATATAAGGGGCAGGAAGGGGTGCTGCCCCCCCTAAATTTTTGGTCACAATTAGTGATTTCTATAGATACAGTGATTTTCGTGGCCGAATTTTTATGGATACTGAGATTTACATGCAGAGGCGGAAAATAGCTCAAGAACAAGAACTCTTAGATCTAAATAATACTATCAAATAGAAAGAGTCAAAGAGAGAGAAAAAATATGGGCTAAAAATGATGTTGGATAGTTGCAGAGTAAACAAAGAAGAAGAAGAAGAAGGTGTTTTTGAGACGTGTATTTGTTTTTTAGAGATTAAAATACTCTAAATTATTTAATGACTAGCTTATAGACCCGTGGATTCACGGGAAGTGTAAAAGAAATAATTCATTAAGTAGTTACATAAACATAGAGGCACCAACTGTTGGCTTGTTAACAACGGTTTCAAGGTCCGAGTTCTCGTCGTATACAATTTGTTGCTGCCTTCCAGATGAAAAGATAACCTCTCTTCAAAAGGTGTTCTATAATGAATTCCATAACCAAATATCTTCCATGCAGGTTCACACGCAGAGAGATATATACAATCATAAGAAGCTTTAATCTCGTCAACGGGCTTTTCAATTTCCTGACCTTCTGCTATTGTTACAGTTTCATACAACTTTGCTGATAATATAAGTGGCTCTTAAATACAAGTTTGTGACAAGTTGTTGAGTATGTGTTTTTAAGACAACCATAATCTCTACTATTTATAAAGCATTTAGCCCATTTTCTAAAAATAGAATTAAGGTAAAAAATCATTTCTTTATATGGAAAGACCCATTCAAATAAGACTATACTTACCGTTTAATATTAATTAATAATACACCCTTTCAAAAATTGTGTATAATTGTAACATCCTTCGGTATTCATTAGCTTATTAATTTGTAAGTTTCTAACTGCTAACACTTTTAATAAAGCACTCATTTTCAACCGGTAACGACCCATTTAAACAAAATGCATTTAATTGTATTAAAAAGCCCATATCAACAATAGTAACCGCCGTGTATATTATTAATACAAATCTATGGAAAAAACTCACACAATATAAAAAGACGTTCTCTTCCTTCTACAACCTAATAAACACACCACGACCCTATTCAAAAACCGCAACCGCTGCCTCCTGTATTTGGAATCCACCGGATCCGATACTAAGGTTTCAACCATTAATCTTTTAGATTCTATAAAGATCTACATGTTAAGTAAAAACGGACTGTATATATTTGTCATGAGGGTAATTTTTCTTTCGTGTTGTAAAGATTCTGCAGATTTATGGATAGAAAGGTTGTTATTTCTTTGTTATGTGTAATTTGAAACTGGACTTGATTATATTTATATTTTTACTAGAGTTTGTTTGCTTACTTTGATTTTTTGTTTATGATAGTAGATATTGAACATGTTTATGATTTTTTGTTTATGATAGTAGATATTGAGCATTGTAGCAAAATATATAAACGTAAAGAGAATAAAATCAAAAAACGATATATAGCAGCGTATTAAGGAATAAGAATATTAGGCTGTGTGACATTTCTTACTCACTAAATCTACCTACTATCAAGTATGTTTTCATATTGACGATATACAATTGTTTTTAGGGTAAAAAACCTAAATACAATATTTACTTTCTATAAAATTTTATTATACTTCCTCTACAAAATATATCATCTTTCTATAAATTTTTATTATACTTCCTCTATAAAACATATGGGTTGGTTGAAAACGTTATACTCGTTGCAAACCCATACGTTTTCAAAATAGCTAAGAAATTGTTTACGTGAAACACATACGAGTTTTGGAGGCTTTCAACCAATTCATATGCATGAACCCATATGTGGTTTCAAAGACTTATACGTTTTTGACGTTGTTCACGACTCTATGCTACCTATGCTTCTGTTTTTTTTTCAAAATCTGAAAATATAAAGAGGAAAAAGATAAAGTATTGAAATGGCCAAATTATCCTCAACAAACAATTTAAAAGGTTGTTATTTCTTTGTTATGTGTAATTTGGAACTGGACTTAATTATATTTATATTTTACTAAAGTTTGTTTGCTTACTTTGATTTTCTGTTTATGATAGTAGATATTGAACATGTGTAAAAGAAATATGAAGATTAACTTTTGAAGATGGAAGCTGCCTCTGAGCCCATCATTTTCGCCGACGATTTTGTGTCATTCATTTAAATATGTAAGTATGTTCGGTGTGTAGGTCTTTAATCTTTATGTACCGTCCTTGACTAGCATCGTTGTCGTCTCTATTTTTTTTTTGCCAACAACAAACTCTATCTTATGTTTTTAAAATTCTTTTGTTTTGAAATTTGTTGAGATTAAACCTTCTGTTCTACTTTGAAGCTATCTTCTTTTTCTACTATATAGTTTTGGTTTTGTATTATAATCTACCATATAGAATAGTTTGTTTATATTGGATGTGAAGTTTTAGTTTACGATTAAGTTTGTATATTGTGTTGTTGATGTAGTTGATTATGTTGAAGATTTGAGGATGGACAAAAGTTGAAGAGATGAAAGAAGATACCTAGCGGATTTCAAATCCATGATACGTTCGTTCATATGAGATTGTTATTTAATTATATCGGAATTATGAAATTAAAATTAGTTTTGTAGTTCTTCAAAAAAGTTACATGTTTGTTGTTAATCTCACTTCAAAAGATTTAGCTTATATTTTGCACAAATAAATTGTCTGTACATTAAAGGTTGTTGATATGTTTTTATTTTATTGATTTATATTTTTTTACCAAATTCAAAATATAAATAACTCCTTTATAAGCCATATATACATTTATGATTGTGATAGAATAATCTTAAAAGAATATTATGAAGGATGGCCTAAATAATAGGAATACGAGCAATACTTTAAAAATGTAGAAAGGACAATGAACGAAGTTATGAGGGACATAGACATAGCATAGGCAATTGAATGTGACATTGGGTACCCACCGCCGCATTGCGCGAGTACCCTGCTAGTAACATAACATGTATTCGATAAAACATGATTAATAGTTCGTAGAAAATAGATGAATTAGGACTTGAAAAAATAAAACGATATGGTGAAATTAGATGGTTTTATTGATGTCACTGCACATCACATCAAATCACTTTTTTAAATATCAAAATCACCGTCGATAGCTTCATCGTGCGTGTATTCTATCATGTGTAGTTTCATCAACTATAGCTCCAGTATCAATGAAAGTGTCACAATCTTCTACACCAACTATAGGTTCAACAATCAAACTTTCATAATTGTCTACATCTTCATAAACTTGATTGTCGAAAAACATGCCACAATCGTGTACATCATTTGTAACTTCATCAATGTTGTTGCCATTATCAAACTCGTCATATGTAGAGTGACTTGGTGCTCTGGAACTCATTGTTTTAGTGTTGAATCGAGTGAACCTAATAGGGTATTCATTGTCATCAAATTCCTAATAAAAAATGTGACAAATAATGTAATAAATATTAGTGGCAATTGCATATGTATCCATCCAAAGGCTAATTACGTATATATCCACGGAAAACTTAAAATTACGTATATGTCCTTCTAAAGACTTAAATATGTCATATATATATCCAAATCATTAATTAATACATATTTAAAGACTTAAGGGTCCGTTTGGTTTGAGGGGTTGGCTTGGGTTTTGGATTTGAAATTTCAAATTAATTGTTTGGTTACTTTTTTGGTATTTGGTTTTAGGCATGTAAGCAAAATATTAAGGGATACATAGGACTGAATGTAATGGTAAGGTCGACCTTCGGTCGGTCGTCCCATGTGGAAGCAACTAAGGTCGGTCGTCCCATTACCTCGACCGAACTAGACTAGTCCCCCCAACCTTTGCAATTGTTTGGGTCGTGTAGAAGACCGAGTAAATGAAGCCGTTTCCTATAAAAAAAATTATCCCTTTATTTTCTATAAAACCCAACATCTTCTTTCCTATTTTCACACACATATACACTTTTTATCAAAAACACACACTACAAACAATATGTCTCAAATTAATTCCGAGTGTTTATTTTTCGATGATACGGATGATGAAACGGAAGTGAATAGTTTACTCTCCGGTTTTTTAATAGACGCTGCTTTGGTTATTCAAGCATCTACTCCTACAATCCAAAAATACCAACGAAGCTATATGCCTAGAGATCGTTACGGTGCTCATGACCGTCTAGTGCTAGCTTACTTTGCTAAAAAACCATTTTACAACGCCTATTTATTTCGTAAACGATTCCGAATGAACCGATCGCTGTTCACCCGCATTGTTCGAGATTTGTCTGCTAACTGCCCTTATTTTCAAGAAGGGTGTGATGCTGTTGGAAAAGCTGGCATCTCTGCTTTAGTGAAGTGTACCTCCGCGATTCGCCAACTAGCATACGCTGCTGTTCCAGATTCTCTAGACGAATATTTACAAATCGGTGAAAAAACTTCTCGTGATTGTTTGATGCATTTCTGTAACGGGGTTATAGAGTTATATGGCGAGGAGTATTTGCGAAGGCCTACGCAAACTGACGTCGAAAAACTCTACGCTTTTCACGAGAACAAACATGGGTTTCCTGGTATGATAGGCAGCATAGACTGTACAAAATGGCCGTGGGCTCAATGTCCACAAGCATATCGTGCTCAATTCAGTAGGGGTGATTCCGGGTCAGAGCCATTCATTTTGTTAGAAGCGGTTGCCTCACAAGATTTATGGATTTGGCACGCCTTCTTTGGTGTTGCAGGTTCGAACAATGACGTTAACGTTTTACGTCAATCCCCTGTTTTAAATGATCTTAAAGTAGGAAAAGCACCAGAGGTTCCATTCGTGGCTAACGACGTGACTTATAAATGGGGATATTATCTTACTGACGGGATATATCCAGAATGGGCTGTGCTTATGAAGTCTATTTCGCAGCCAGGGTCAAATGATGTGAAGCGAATAAGATATAAGCAAGCGCATGAAGCAGCAAGAAAAGATGTGGAACGAGCGTTTGGCGTGCTAAAGAAAAAATGGGCTATCGTAAGAACTCCTGCACGGTCTAGGAGTCTTAAAAGGATTACGCATTTGATGTACACTTGCATCATATTACATAATATGATTCGCAAAGAAAAAGGAAAGGCAATCTCTCCCGACTTTTATCCGGAGGAACAACATCGTGAAGATGATCCCGTAAGATCGGCACAAGATAGGCTACGAGTTATCAGAGAAATACACGACGAAGAAACTCATCTTAATCTTAAAGCCGATCTAGTAGAACACATTTGGCATCGAACAAATGCAAACAAATTTACTGTAATTTTTTATCTTTCGTAATTTTTTTTCCGTCTTTTCTTTCGTGTATTTTTATTTCTGTATTTTAGTTTGTAATGTTTAATTATTAATGTAATGTTTTTTTTTTTTAAAAATTTGTTCGGTCGCCTGTGCGGTCTAGGAGAGAGAAAGCTGAGTTGGCACTGACGTGGCGGTGTCCTATGCGGTCACCACTACGTTTAGCCTAAAAGATAAGGGGTTTAGTGGGTTTTATGACAAGGTTGAGGATTTAGTGGGCCCAAGTATTTTTCTCCTCATATCATTTTGTTTTTATCTCTTAATTAGTAATATAAATAATCTTTAATATATAGTATATTTTAATATATAATATATCATTAAATATTATTTTCTCTCTCATACCTCAAATCTAAATCTAAATCCAAATCTAAATACTAATCTTAATCATAAACCCGTCTATAAACCAAACGGACCCTAAAATACATGATAATGATATTTTAAATATGAAATCTCAATTATACCCTTGTTATTTATCACATCATAATAACTCTTCATTTTTTTAGTGTCTTCTATAAGTCTAAATCCTATATTGCAATTTTTTGTTTGTATTATTTATAGACTTAATCTTATGCAAGTTGAACCAACTGGTTAGGTAATTTACTACCAGAGAATTTGATGTTGGATTGTTTTTTTGAAAGAAATTGAAAAAACACCCTGTTCTCATGGATTATTATTGTTGATATATCTTCACAATTTATAATAAAGGAAACCATGACACATCATTTATAACAAACTCTAACAACATTATAGTAAATTAAGTTAAAAATACGTATTGTGTATGGATAAAGTTAAAAATAAAATTAAGTAAATAAAGATTATATATTTGAGGCTAGGTATCTTATAGGTAATACTAAGAGCACAAGGTACACTTCGTGCCGTGGGGAAAAAATAGTGCCACATCATCACTTTTTTCTATTTTTTCCATAACACGAAAAACACTTTATAACACCAAAATCACAATCCCTAGTCAAAACCATAATTTTTGGTGTTATGGGGACCCCACCTTTTCCTAAATTTTTTTATCATTTATATATATAAAAAAACTTTATTAAACTTAAAATTAAAATTTCATTAATAAAAAAAAACATTACATAAATTTAAAAAAAAATTATTAAATAAATTAAAAGTAATATATGAAAGTTTGGAAGAGATATATAAAAGTTTGGAAGAGTTGTATAAAAAATGAGAGTTGTATAAGGTATTTATAGAGTTTAAAGTGGGTAAAAGTGTACAAAAACCCTAAAAAAAAGGCTATATTTTTCAAATTTATGTAGCCTAACGGCTATTTTTTTTTTAAAATAATTTTATTTTTAAAAAATATATATATATTAAACGCGGTATGGCGTTTCGCATTTTCCCGGACCGTCTCGGCTGGGGATAACGGCACGAAACACGAAAACGCGACTTGCAGTGTGGTTCTCGTGCCGTCAAATCGCGTTTTCGCGAAAACGCAACCCAAAAACGTACCGTACCTGGAGCTCTAACAAAATGAGAGATAGTGGTGTTCTGATAATATTTATGTTATGACAGAAACATTTAGACAGCTGTTATGACAGAAACATTTAGGGAGCTGTACGTAGCACAACTTAAATACCTTGTTTCGTTTGCATCTTTATGTTTCGTTTGCATCTCTTTAAATAATGCGCACATTTTCTCGCAATTAAAAGCCATGTGAATAATTAGTGGGTATTTTATTGGGACTCGTATATCATGTTCTAATGTTTCTTTGGTTTGCATTTTGAGCATTTACATTCATAACATAAATAACATAAAGCATAAATTCATATAGACATGATCCCAGTTGCATTTTGAGCATTTACAAATGTTAAATGGGGTCCGGACCACTTTAACCCAAAGGCCACGTCGTAATCATATCTCTCAAACACGCTTTGCTTAGACCAATGGAAACCCACTTTGCTTATAACAATGCAAACCCACTGACCCCTCACACACTACACTATACTACACATAGTGGAATGTGATGCATTTCTAAAAAAGCCAAATCAAAATTTTCAAATTTCAAAAATATTAAAGTTTTTTTCAAAAAACAAAAGTTTTAATGAACATATTACACATCCCACAATATAGATAACCAATTTTACATTCAAACACTTCCTATAAAAAAAAATGAATGCCTTTACTAAAAACTACGGAGTAATCACTAAACCCGTCTACACAACCTGTTTACGCAAATAAAATATCACTTTTGAAATTTAAATTACAAATTTACATAGCATAGCAGATGTAGATTCCAAAAACGACAACCGTTTTCGGCCTCGGTCACAGCAGTAGATCTGAAAAATATCATAAGAAAGATAAGATTAATAAAAAAATTAATAACTCAGATTTATAAAAAAACAAAAAAAAGATTTACTATACAAAAATTAAAACATCATGTTCGGTAGAAAAACACAAATATATGTAAAAAAAAAGAAATGTGCGGCAGTGGCAGTCGATTCCGGTGACAACAGCGGCAACCACATCAAAACTAAAAAAATTAAAAAATGTAATTGAAAACTCATATATAAAAATAAAGTACAGATCTTAAAAAAATACCTTCAAAACCTGAAAATATATATGAATCTAACGAAAAAAAAAATCAAAAATACCTAAACAATGGGTTGATGGTTTCAGTTATTGTGATCAGCTTGTAGTTTCGGTGGTTAGATCCCGGTTTGACAACCACAAACTTACAAACCCACGAAGCCATATCTCGGTTTGGCAACCAAAAAGGCAAAAATCACATCTAAAACAAACCAGTTGCCGTATTTCTAAAAAGTTCTTTAAAATAGCATCAACACCACTTTACTTTGCTCAATGCCTTTCATAACTCGATAACATTCTCTATTACCTGAATTAAAGAGAAAAAACATTGTTAGTAGAAAAATATATAATGATGTTCTATTATTCGTTTATGTTTAAAGTATTTCATGACATGAACACTTTTTTCTATCATTTCCATCACGCCACAATATAAACTTAAATATAACAAAACATGAAAAAAGGTTAATATAAAAATTCAAATAACATTAGCAAGGTTTGGTTTTGGTTCTTACGAATCTTGTAACCATGGTCTCGGTATCCAATAATACAATCAGATTTGAGCTCCCTGAGAAGATTTCCGGCTTCATATCTGAAATCATAAACTATAAGAATATTTTAAGACAACCATAATAACATAACATGTATTCGAATAAAAATATTTAATAACTATAGACCTACAAATAAAAATAATATATCTACAAATAAATATTATAGATCTATTAAAAAAACCCTCAAATTTTAATTAATAGTTACAAATATATTAAAAAACCAAAAAAATACCTCAAAAGTTGAAAAGCCTTTTTGATAGGGTCGATTTTCGATGGTGTTGTGGCCTGTTGAGAGTTGAGGTCCGACAGTGGTGAGGACGACGATTGTGGGGGTTCTTGGAGTGAGATGAGAGTGTGTTTTGTTGTGTGTGTTTTTAAAGAGAGCGTTAATTGAGTAAATGAGATGTGTGTTTTGTATAGTGGGTTATATAGTGTGGAGATTGTTTGTTAGTCTATATTAGGGTGTTGTACTTTACAAAATGATGCATAGCGTATCAGCTCGACACGTAAGGGAATTGAATTGGTGTGCTTTAAAAGTTGTAATAAACTGTGTTTTATTAGAGTTTATTAGAGGGAAGAGTGTGCTGGCTAACATATCTCGTCATTGCCTACGTGACACATTCTCTCTCCTCTTCATTTGTTAGCCACCACACCAACCTATCAATCAACTTCAAATTTTTTGGTATCTCGCCATGGTGATGGCTCGGATAAAGACAAATTTTTTATCTTTTTTTTTTCTGATTTATAAATGTGTATGTTTGTGTATGAGTGGTGGGGCCCAAGTAAAGAGATAATGATGTGTTATGAGTGAATGGGTATTTTTGAGTGGGAGTGAGATGCTATGTGGCAGGCTGTGGAGCTCAAATGAAGAGCTATGGCAAGCCACCATACTCCTTACTCTTATAGATATGTGTACTTTTCGATACGGAAAGAACAAAGTAGTATCTTTATTATGTTACAGAGAATCTTTTCACTTTTACACTAACAAGTACTGTTATTATTAAGTCAAAAATTGTTTCTTAAATCTTAATATATGATGTAAAATGATGTATATTTACTGTTAGGTAACGACCGAATGAACTACAAATTTTAAACTAGAACTTGAAACATGTCATTGTAAAAGATCTCTTTTAGCTCTTATATACTTTATAAAAAATATATGTATCACAAGTCATCGTATTATAAGAAAAGTAGTAACACTTAGGAGTTAGCTAGGACTCTACGGGGTTAGCTTCCACTTTTATTTGATTTTTTCATCCTAGTAGAAACCCGTTTCATTTTCATTTATAATGATTTGAGTAGCGTAGATGAAGCTTTCAAGAGCTCAAAAAATGATTGTCATTCGGCACTTTTGTGTAATCAGTAATAATCGTTACTAGTTTTAATGTTTATTTCTTATCTTTGTTACTATACATTTTTACTGTTAATGTACATTGTTACTGTATATTTTTCTCTCGTAAATTTTTATGCCGCTCCCCCCCCCCCCCCCCCCCCCGCACCAGGACGGTCAAGCTCCGCCACTGATCTAATTAATACTTGCTAATATCCGTTTTGTTTCCTTAAAGTTTTGAAGACGAGGTAGGTTTTTATTTGATTTTCGTGTTTTAAATTCGAAACAAAGATATGATGAGAACACTCTTGTTCTTATCTTTCTTTATCTTTTTGAAATTTTAAACGAAGAAGTTTTCTTCAAAAAAAAAACTATGATGATTTTGGTACTTTTCGTGTGTTGAACTGTAATCTTCTCGAAAAGATCACCCAAAACTGAGATTTATGATTTATTTATCTATTCGAGTTCGAATCTTGTTTGTGTTGATGGAGGATGGGTTTAAGATTTAGACTTGTTGAATGTGGTTGAGTGATGTTGAGGGTTTGGTGTTGTTCTAGATTTTAGGTTGCATATTGTTTATGTTTTTAGATCTATGATGTGAAAATAACTGAGATCTTTTTGTTTTGGTTACTAGTTTACGAAAACTATTCCAACAGTGTGTCGGGTTTTAGCTCATTTCATTAACGGGTTGG
>BQNB010138076.1:4543-17758 GCA_026074375.1 Tanacetum coccineum | reverse complement strand
ACTTCATCCTTCGATCTTAGAAATTTTACCCAAGTAAACTGACAGTAATCGTCAACAATTACCAATATGTATTTTCGCCCATTGATACTTTGAATCCTTATTGGCCCGCAAAGGTCCATGTACATTAGATAGAGCTTTTATTGAATAGAGTCCTCAGCTTTAGATTTGTAGGTGTGTTTCTTGCTTTTCCCTAGAGCACATGCGGAATATAAATGATGTTTCTTAAGCTTTAATTTGGGCAGCCCGCGGACCAGTCCTTGTTTCGCTAGTGCGATGATAGAATTGAAGTTTAAATGTAAAAAACCTTCAATGCCATAACTAAGACTTGGTCTTTGAGGCTTTTGACAAGAGACAAATGGGAGAGGATAACATCATATCTTTTAGAGACAAAGTGTATAAATTTTAGCCCCTTGATCCTTTGAGTAAATCAACACCTTCTAAGTCACGAATGTAACAGGTGTGTTTGCGAAAAGCTACCTCAAGATCGGAGTCACAAAATTATCCTACAGAATATAAGTTGTGACCTAACCCTTCCACATAATAAACCCGAGAAATCGTAATGTTTCCCATCTGATAGTCACCATAGCCCATTATCTTTGCAATCTAATCATTACCGAATCTAATAGTACCTAAAAATTTGTGAACAAATTTGATGAGCTAAGAGCGGTTTCTTGTCATATGCTTGGAGCATCCGGAGTCCAAATACCAGAGAACAATTTGGACAACCTAAAATTAACAAGAGAAGAAGATGGAGAATTTGACATAGTGGATCCCCAATGTTTGTTGGGTTTCGAGATGTTAGAAGGCCTAGATCTTAAGATACTAGGTTCACTGCTCAAATCTACCGATTTTGCAACTTTGGTTTTCCTATGGTATATCTTAATCTCTGGATTAGGATTAGTTATTGATTTTGAAGTGGTTTCCTTAAGAGGCTATACTTTAGTGGCGGTGATCCTAGTTAAAGGGCACATATTTCCTGCTATAGTAAAGGTTTGTCCTGTAGGTTTCCACCTATAACCAATATCAGTGAATACTTTACCAGTAGGTTCCAAATATTCTTCTTTTTGCTACTCTTAACAGATTTAGATTTAGAACGTACATTCACATCATTAACAAATTCAAGAAAACACAAATCATGATTTGCATCAAACAAACATTGATTACATTTAACATAAATTAAATCAAAATTCACATTTAACATTGTATGCTTAACATTCGCATTACATACAAGTTCACTAACACGATTCGTTTTATTTGAATTAGATTTAACACTCCTAGAGTGGTCTTCTACTTTATTCTTCATGTTGCTACTGGTTGTTTGCGAGATCTTATTGTTCTTGGTATTGCCTGAAGGTTGTGATCTGCTAGCACTAGTAGAACTCATCATTCCTGTAGAAGGCAACACGGGTTTGTTAGAATTTTGTGTTTTGTGGGAATCTACATGCTTTTGCGTGTTGCTTGATGATGTGGCAGGTTCGGCAAACCTAACTTTCTTGTTTTTGTTCAATGGTGTGACTTAAACCAATTTCTCACTAGGTTTTGATAAACTAGGGCATGTAGCTGTAACATAAACAAGCACTTCCTAAATTCGTTGAACATACTTATAGGCTGAGTCTAAATCACTATCTAAAGGTCTTAGTGCTCTAGCGTGTTTGACTATTTCCCAAAGAGTGTTAGCATGTTCCTAAGAGTGCTTAATATAGTCTATGTGAGCATCCCTGTTTTTCAATACTTTAGGAGCTAAAGGTTGTAAATCAAGCTTAAACATTTCAGGAGCAATAACCTTGCGATTCTTCAGTTAGACATCATTGTCAACCACATTTTTGCCTTTTAAATTCTCAATATGTTTCCTCAAATTAGCAATTGAGACATCTTTTGCATCTAGCTTTTCTTGCCATTCATTTATTTTGAAAAATTCTAGAATTTTAGGAGCATTTTGATTGTTGAAAGATCTGATATTCAGAAAACTCTCTTTTTGATGTTGTAATTTAAGTTCAAGATTAACATTATGATTTTCAAGTCGTGAACATCTGAGTCCAACTTCATCAAAAAATTTCGTTTCAACCATGTATTTCGTTTTGGAAAGCTCAGCCTTAAGCATTAGATTCTCATTATATTCATGAATAAAATCATGTTTGTAGATCCCAGACTTAATAGATCTTTCTAGCCTGTTAAGGGTGGTAGCCAATCTGGATAGATCCAAACTAACTACAAGAGAAACAATGACTATGAACAATATAAGCTATGCAGAAACTAACTTATATTGCTAAGAAGAACAATGAATAAAATAGAACTTTGATTACTATTAATCTGTTAGGTTACAGATTACTAACTATTAATATTTGTGAAACTTGTATATGAAACTTGTATATCTAACTAGTGTCGTAGGGTTCCTTTTATACACCAAGGAAACCCTAATGAGCTTACAAAACACGTTAAGTGATCATGCATATCTATTCCTAATATATCTCATGCATATCACTTAAGCAGTACTAATCATTCTATACTAACAGTACTAATACAAAGCTAACAGCACTAAGTAACTATCTTTTACTACTAGCAGTACTAACTGTAACTAGCAGTACTTATACTACAATTGGCAGTACTAATGACTTAGTTTATATTCTTCAATCTTCAATAGCAGCACTAAGTCCTTCCAGCAGTATAAACTTGTAGAAGCCCTTTAATTCCCAACAATCCTCCCCTAAACTTGTGATTTTCCTTCAACTCTTAAGTTTCTTCTAAATTAAATCTTTTAGCCTTCTTCTACTGAGGATGCTTCTAAATACACTATCCTGAGAATGCAATCTTGGTCATTGTTGTTTAGATCAGGTCCACCAACACTAAAAACATTTAAGGGGGACTGGCAGTACTAATTGGTGTGCTAACAGTATTAACTGTGTTTAGCCACTAAAAAACTTTAGCTGCATCCATTAGCTCCTTTTCGTGTTTTTAAGCCTTCAAGCTCCTCAAAAAGGCTTGATCCTCTTGATACTTTTTTGGCTCCTCATTTGTCTTTGGACCAGTATCCCCATTAGGCTTTACATCTCCATTCTTTGCTTCTAAGCTCTTGACTATTGAAGTATAAGAAGACCATACTGGCAGTACAAAGTATTCTTGAGCAGGTTCAGTTTCCATTTCAGAGTTTCCTGCATCAATATTATCTTGTGTACCTGCACTATGATTAGCTTCTTTTGGACCTGCAGTTTTGTTAGCTTTATTTTCTACAGTAACAGGCTGATAGTTCATTGAATCAGTTAAATAATCAAGATCAAACAGCCAATTAGGTCCTTTCCCTGCAACATTAGGTTTATTTTCTAAAAAGTTTATATGCAGGTTTTCCGTCATCTATCTTGTTTCTAATATTGTATACCTAAAATCCTTTGTATTTAGGGAATACCATCTAAAAACATTCATCAAATTTTCCTCAAACTTGCCTAGGTGGTCAATGGTATTCAAGATAGTCACATGGCACCCAAAAGGTCTTATATAGCTTATGATTGGTATTTTACCAGTTATAAGTTCATAAGGTGTCTTGTTTTGAGGCTTGGTCACTAACACCCTATTAAGGACATAGCAAGCAGTACTAACTGCTTCAGCCCAAAAAGTGTTAGGTAAAAATGAATCTGCTAGCATTGTTCTAGCAGCCTCAATTAGGGTCCTGTTCTTCCTCTCAGCAACTTCATTTTGTTGTGGAGTTCTGGCATTACATGTATTCACTCTTAATTCTTTTTTTTTTATTTTGACCACTGGAAATTCATAAGTCCTGTTCTCTTGAATCGGTTACCATTTTCACATCTAATAGGTTTTAACTTTCTATTTAATTGGTTATTAATTTGTCTTATAAATTTCCTTAAGGATTCTACTAGGTTTCAATCCTTTGTTCTTAAGAGAACACCTAACTAAAACCTGCTAAGTCAAGCAGTGATAACAAGGCAATAAGTCTTATAGTTTATGCTCCTTACAGATGTGGGTCCCAATAAGTCGATATGTAAAAGCTGTAAGGGTTGAGTAATAAAGCTTACTAATTTGGCCTTACAAGAGGCTTTGTGTTGCTTTCCTTTCTGACAAGCAACACAGGTGTGGTTATTTTGAAAAATCTTTTGAAGTAAACCTCTTACAAGGTTTCCCTTCACAAGTTTGTTTGAGTTTTTAAAGTTACTGACCCAACTCCTATGGCCATTGTTAGAATCATCACTGTGGCCTTTGCAAGCAAAAATGCTATACCTCCAGTAAGAACAAGTTCTTAGGTTGAAACTTTTACATATTGTTTTGTTTGGGGACTTTAAGTAATACTTGATTTTCATCAGGCAACTTAAAGTCAGAAGCTACAACACAAGACATTCAGTGTCTGTGAAGAGAACCTTGTTCTTCTTGTCACACATCTATGACACAGAAAAGAGATTGAAATGTTGTAGTTCTTTCACAAATCACCAAACCCCCAAAAACACACATCCTCAAAATCTAATTTCCTGTTTTATTTTACCTTTACAGTTATGTAACCGTTACTACCTCCAAAAGCAACAGGGCACCTTATAGTCTTGATATTCAACCAGGTAGGCTTTATTCTTGTCATGTGCCGTGGAACATCCACTATCTAACATTTCCCTTTTGTTCTTTAAATGCCCTTTGCTAGATTATCTTGCCACATCAAATAGAGAAATAGTTCTCTTGGGACCTCAAGTCATTTGCTGACTTGGGTTGCCTGTGATCTTTAAAATTAACATTTTTACTAAAGCTTGATCTACTATTGTATTTAGAGACTTTGTTCCAGTAATGTCTTTTGGGTCTCCAATTACAACCTGTTGAGGGCTTAACAGCAGTTTCCCTTTTGCCCCCAACAGCACTAACTGCTTTGACCTCAGACACATTAACCTTTTGATTTGAAAAATTAGCTTTTGGTGCTGTTGTTTTATTAAATGGCCTTCTAATAGGTGAATGAGACTTATAAAAATTATTTTTGGTCTGATTTCATTCACAATGGGTCTGGCAGTATTAACTTTCCTAGCAGTACTAGTTGTTGCTGCTTGACTAGAGAGATTTTGTCTAGCAGTATTAACTGGAAATATGCCAGTTTTAGTTAGTACTGCTTTTGGAACAAACTTGTTTTGGAAATTCAATCTTTGCACATTGTTCCACATTGGTCTGTTCTCCCCTTGACCAGTACCCTTACCCTTATTTTTGTTCAATTAAAAATTGCTTTTAGCCAATTTTTTCTCATGTACAATCACAATCTCTAATAAGATGGACTAAAAATGCCAAATACAAAACATGCCTTTTAGGTAAAACCCATATCCCTAACCCAACATTTTGGACCATTAAACCATTCCAGGATCTCCTTGTCATTTAGGAACTTGGACTTATTTATTTGGGTGTTTTTTTTTGGTTTTCTTTTCAACAGCTTCCTAGAGTTTTTACATGCTTAACAGTAAGTAACAACAAGTAAACATAGGTTTTCTTGGTTCTTTTAAGTTGAATCACATAATTCATACTCTTTGTTCTGACTCATATCCTCAATGATAGGAAGCATTCAGACCAAACTTTAGGTTGGACTAACAACTTTCGGGTTCAAATAACAAAACTCGTTCAGGCACAGATTCAAGTGTGTCTACAATAGGTATTGGGACTCACACGAGTCAAAATTACTGGTTTGAGTATTAGATTCACTAGTTTTAGACTACTTTTGGACCATATGTGAACATAGAATCATCTTACTTCTTATCAAGGTCTGATGGATGTAATTGCCTGTCATTTAGAGGGGAGAACTGATGCATGCCTTCAACATATACAAATCTATCATGCACAGACTATCTTTACATCACTTAACCTACTGTTAAGACACTTTGAAAAACTTCATTTTCATAACTTAAGACACCATTATGTACTTGATCTCCATACCCAAGCCCAGATTTGTCCCTAGTACTCATCTGACTATTTAGCAGTTTACTAAGGCCTTTAGAAGAACTTTGAAAATTCTCAAGTTTGGTTTTTAATTCTTCTTTTTCTTTTACAGCTTCTGCTAATAGTTTCTTATGATATGTAAGCACATCAGTTTTATCATCTAAATCAATTTTCATAAATCTAATCTTTTCCTCATACCAAAGTTGATTTTTTTGATGAGCAACTAATTAAGCCTCTACTTTTTACTAGCATCACCAAGTTGTTCCCTTTGTTCATCATATAATTTTTTAAGTTTAGCATATGATTCCACACATTCTTTTGAACAAGATTTTACCTCAGTGTCTGAGCCTGAATTGCTGTAAGCCATCAAAGCAAAGTTCTCTTGTTCATCCTCTGCATGACCAGTCCAATCAACACCTTCTCCATCAAGAGTTACCAAAGCTTTAGGTTCCTCCTATTTTCCAGGTCTCCTCCCATTGTCTTTTGCTCTATATCCAGTGTTCCCTGCATCTCTTCTTCTACTTTCTTGATTTCCTTTTGATCTGCACTCTCTAGCAAAGTGCCATGTGTTATGGCAATTGAAGCACTCAACCTTGGTCTTGTCAAAGCCAACTGGTTCCTTGGCACTCAAACTGTACGACTTCTACTTGTTTCTTGTAAAACTTCTTCAATCTCATTGAAATCATGGCTACTTGCCATTTCAAGTCCATCTCTTCTAAATCAAACTCATCAAGCTACTATCCTCATGATCCAAATGTGGACCACTAGATTGATTAGCAAAGAAAGAGTACATGAGTTCATCAGTGTATGATGAAGAGTTTTCCCTTTGTGAGTTGTAGCCAGAAGAAGTAGAAACACCATAAGCAGTACTAACATCATTAGTACTGCTAGTGCTTTCAGAAGAAACAAAGGCGACATTTTGTGCACTAGAAGATGATCCAGTAGAGCCTTTAACATCAGACTCAAAGACTCTAAGATTGTTATAGAGATCATCAAAACTAAGACTGTCCACTCCTGGTTTGGTCCTCATGACTAAGGATACTTGGGACCAGGAAGAAGGTAAAGATCTAAGGAACTTCTAATTGGCATCTTCAGTGGAGACACTTGCACCATAAGTTGACTCAGAAGACTCTGAAACCTGTTATAACCTTTATGCAGTCCTTCTGAGTTAGATACAGAAAATCCGTCAAATTGTTACTTTAAAAAATGGTTTTCATGCATCTTCTTTGATTTATCATTGCCACCAAATTGGATTTGATAGCAATCCCACATCGCTTAGCATCTGTATTTGTGAAATTTTGCTAAATGGTCTTCTGGTAAAGCCATAAGCAAGGTGGTCCTTGCTTTTCTTTCTCTTTCTCTAGCTTTTAACATGGAATGCTTAATATTTGCATTACGGACACGTTTAATAACACGATTCATTTTATGTGAACTAGATTGAATTTATTATTATGGTTGCTACTGGTTTTTCGCGAGATCCTATTTTTCTTGGTATTGCCTGAAGGTTGTGATCTGCTAGCACTAGTAGAACTCTTCATTCCTGTAGAAGGCAACACATGTTTGTTAAAATATTGTGTTTTGGGGGAATCTACATGTTTTTGAGTGTTGCTTGATGATGTGGTAGGTTCAGTAAACCTAACTTTCTTGTTTTTGTTCAATGGGGTGATCGTAACTAATTTCTTACTATGTTTTGTTAAACTAGGGCATGTAGCTGTAATATAAACTAGCACCTCCTGAATTCGCTTAGCATACTTACAGGCAGAGACTAAATCACTGTCTAAAGGTCTGAGTGCCCTAGCGTGTTTGAATAATTCCCAAAGAATGTTAGCATTTTCTTGAGTGTGCTTAATATAGTCTATGTGAGCATCCCTGTTTTTCAATACTGTAGGAGATAGAGGTTCTAAATCAAGCTTAAACATTCCTGGAGAAATAACCTTGGCATTATTCAGTGTGGCATCCTTTTCAACCACATTTTTGCCTTTGAGATTGTCAATATGTTTCTTCAGCTTAGCAATTGAGACATCTTTTGCGTCTAGCTTAGCTTGCCATTCATTAATATGAAAAAATTCTTGAATTTCAGGAGCATTGTGATTGTTTAATGGTCTGTTATTCAGAAAACTCTCTTTTTGATGTTGTAATTTAAGTTCAAGATTAGCACTATGATTTTTAAGTCGTAAACATTTGAGTATAACTTCATCAAAAAATTTCTTTTCAACCATGTTTCCCTTTTTGTTGGAAAGCTCAGCCTTAAGCATTAGATTCTCATTGTATTCATGAATAAAACTCTGTTACATTTCACGACAATTATTGCGTGTAGCAAGAGAATTTACACAAATGTGAACTATATCTTGAGATAAGAGAAGTTAAAATAAGTGATCATTTTCCTGCTCTAATCGCTCAATTTCAAGATTATCATGCATAAGACATTTATTATTGGCAGGTAACACATGGACAGGTACAGAATCAGCATGCATCACAATATTCATAACATCTTGACAGATAATATGTTCCAAGAGTCGATCATTATCAAGAAACATTTCTTTCTTTTGAATATCAAAATATTTCTTGTCTACAGAACACTGTTTAACAGCAGCTTCCATTTGGTTAAAAACTGTTTTCACCTCATTAAGTTCAAGATTAAGTCCATTATCAAAATCATTAAATAATTCCATTAATGTTTTAATAAATGGAATTACTTCCTTTATGAAAACCGCTTTTGTGTGTTCAAAACCCCATGACCCCCTCAGTTATTGCATCAGGAGTGGTCCGTACTTTCACCACCTTGTCAAAACTGGCAAGATGATTTTTTTAGTTTTTGAAAACTTGTCTTAACCATGCTTACTTTTGGGAGTTCACTAGGAGCCTTCGTTCTAATAGGTGTAGTTTGGTCAACAGGTTGTTCAGAAATAGGGTTTGAAATCTATAACCTAAAAGCTTGTTCTGCAGACAATTCCTTTTGAGGAACATAACGTTTTCCAAAATCTTCAGCCAATTTATTCAACACAGAATAATTAATTAGAGAAATATCAATTTTCTTTTCTTTTGAAATTGGGTCATTTTGTTTTGTAAGCATTTTTGATCGACTCTCTTCTTCTAAAATCGAAGTCTCTTCTTCATCAACCACAGAAGTTACATCATGTTTCTTAGATATCACATTACCATCATACAACGTTGACTTAATCTGCTAAGCTTTCTTAAGATAAAACAGATTTTGATAACCAAGAGCTTGTTTGTGAGTGTCATCGCAAAAAACTTGTGGTTTTGTTAGCATGTTCACCGTTTGCGTAGATTGACCCACTTTAAATAATATTATCCAGTTCCTTTATCTTGTTTTCTAAATCAATTTCCTTGTCCATGTATTTATTTTCTTTTTCTTTGGATTCCTTTTGGAAAACAGTAAATGTTTGCAATAACGATTCATTTTTCCTTGACATGTTTAGAAAGAGTCTGTTTAAGTGAGTTAATTTCTTGCTTAAGTGCATTCCTATTCCGAATCATGTCATCCATTTGTGAATCATTAAATTTTTCACGATTGTTCAAATCAATATTAAGTCTTTGTTCAAAAGTTTTGACTCATTCCTTATATCTTTCAAGCTCGGTGGTTAAGGATTCATTAATAGTTTTGCTTTCTTGATTAACCTTATCCTAGTTAGTTACATGATTAGACATCTGTTCAAACACAGACATTATCATGGCATCTTGTTGTGCAGAAGAGTTAGTATCTTAAATAATCGCATTTTGCGTTTCTTGCAGATTCTGTTCATAAGAAATGATATTACTATCACTTGTTATTTCATTATTTGTAACATAATCAATAAGGTATTGTTCAAAATACTGCGTCCCTTGCATGATTTGATTAAGCATATCATCATTTTAATTAGTGTCATGTTGTGGTAACTTGGAGAGGATGTCTGAATCGTAACTTGAAAGATTAGCCATAAGAACCGCTTTTGCTGAAGAGATATCATCACAGTCTGAGTCGTAAGCTTCTAAATCATCAGTTTAGAAAGCAAAATTTTATGGAATTGTTGTCTAAGTAACTTGAACATTTTCAACTCCAGGATCTGCTAAAAATGCTAACTACTCCTCATCCAATACCTGACCAGATTCTTATGCCTGAACCAGCAACATCTTTTCCTTGAACCATGCAAAATTCCTTGGCCTCTTAGGCTGAGTGCACTTCCTTGCCATATGCCCTTCACCCTGACAATTGTAACACTTAACAACACTTTCTTGCCTGCAACATATTTCCCCTAGAGCTTGTAGCATTTCCCTTAGTTCCTATACCAGCAAACCTCTGACCCTGTCTCCCTTGTACTTGTTGAACAGTAACCCTACCATCTTGAATGGTAGCTTAGTTTCTTAGATTGGAAGATGTTCTGGGTTGGTTGTTGGTGGACAGAAAATGTGGTGCCATTACAGTTGACATAAATGACATTGCTTTGTTTAGACAAGCAATTGGATCATCACCTAGTAGAAATGATGGAACAGCAAGTCCTGAGACTAGTTGGGAAAACTCAGCTTTTGGTTGTTATGAAATTGGAGGGATATCACATGCATTTTGAGGAACTGATGGTGGTGTATGGTTGAGTTGGGTCTGGAATGGATGTTGGTGTTATTGTGGATGATGAGGTACTTCATAAGTTGATAAGTATGGTTGAGAAGAATGAGCTCGTTGAGGAGTTGATGATAGCTGTTGTGGATAATGAGTATAATGTAACTAAGTTTGATGGTTAGCAACCAATGCAAGAGGATCCAGATATCTTTCACGCAGCAGGCGTGCTTCATTTGCATGTCCCTCGTGTTGACTGAGATATGCATACAACTGATCATAGTTGGTAGTATACAAGTTCTTTGCCAACTTGACATTAGTCACAAACTTGCTCTACTCTGATTGAAGAGCGTTCAGAAACTTTGTATTCACTTGGACTTGCTGCATTGTCATGCCAATTGTATGCATATCATTGATGCGTTGAGCAAATCTCATGTAATACTCATAAAGTGATTCACCCTTGACTGAAGTAAACTTGTCAAACTCATTGTATATTTTACATTCACGTTCTTGGTATGATAGTTTAGTGCCTTGCATAAGTAACTTGACTCTATCCTAGATATCTTTAGCCGCCTTACAATGGTTGACAATGGAATATACATCTCGTGGGAGACCTTGAAGAACAATGTTAGTTGCTTGAACATCACAGTCATCTTGAAGTTGTTCTTGTTTACTGAGTTCGAGTTCCTGCATAATTCCCTCACTGAATTTTGCACATCTCTTCTATAGTCGGGATAGACAAAGATGTCCTTTTCCAATAGATTCAGCATCATTCTACTGTTTTTTTCTTCCTTTGTATGTAAGACAACATACGACTCTTCCATGATTATATATTATCTGTCCAAACATATGATACGATTGCCACATCACCGGACAACTACATGTGTGATCATGTGTTCAACTAATGTAGTCATTTTCAAATGATTGTTATATGAAATGAATAGATTTTGATCATTCAGTAATAAAGGAGAATTGTGTTAAAGAGTTGTTGTTGAAGATGATGAAGATTGTTATTTCATGTGATTTTATAAATCTTAACTAAAACCGAGAAAATAGCAAAGTATTTTGCGGGATTTTACAAAGTAAGACAAACCGTTGAAATTAACTTTTTCTGGAAAAATGTAATATTTCGCACAAATGTGTAATGTAATATTTCGCACAATTGTGTGATGTAATGTTTCGCATAACTGTGTAATGTAATGTTTCACACAACTGTGTAAAATTCTGTAGAGTCTTGTTTCGCACAAATACGTATTTCGCACGATTGTTACATAACCTGTTTCACACAATTATTACATGAACATATTTCGCACACATGTTACATAAAACCTATTTCGCACACTTGTGTAAATTTTGGCATAGTTTCGTCTTACAAGAATACGTATTTCGCAGGAATACGTATTTCGCACAAACACAAAACCTGTAATATTGCGCAGGATTCTTCACACACACATTTCGCACAAAACGTAATAACGAAACAAAACTTAAAAATCACCTAAAATGACCCTTTTGATGTTTTTTATTGATTCCTTTTGTACAACTAAGTATCTTATGCCTAGATCTTGCTTAAAAACATAAACTTTAAGGTTTTTAAACACAAAATCCCTTAGTTTAATTTTCAAAACACGTGACCCAAAAATACCCCAAAACACGACCTAAGCAAGATAAAATTGCACACAATCTTACGATATCACCCCCTGACGACTGATACCAATTGTAGAATATCAAATCACACAACAATCAATGAAAGGAAAGAGAAAGAAATCTAAAGAGAGAAAGATGGTTGGACACTTCTAGTGAAGAAAAGAAACATGTAATGCATAAAATGTAAAATGAACCAACACCCTCTCCATGAAAGGAGACTTATAGTCTTACAAAGGGGCCGATTATAGGGTTGTTTCTCATGGATTTGGCCCAGTTAGCTTAATGTTTACCAAACGATTAACTAGGAGCTACAAAATACATATTAGGAGTGACCGATACTTTTTCGTATTTCTAACACCATGCATCATCGTTCTGATGATCTCTCAAGAGACGAAAAAGCCATCTTCAAACACCTTGAAAAACGTCTTTTTCACGAAGGACGGGTCGTTGATCTATCCTACATTGGTGACTCCAATGTTCCTGAGGTTTTCTCTGCTATCAACTTTGATTGTCTTTTAAACATTAACAAAAAAATTTGTCCCTTGTTTGTTATTTAATTCTACAAAAGTGTTTGGATAACTCAAAACCATGATTAAACAATCTCAATTGCATTCATAATCAAAAACCAAGAAATTGTCCTTCCACTCTCCTACTTTGCCAAAATCCTCCATGTTCCATGCGAAAGAGCATGCATGTACACGGTTGATTGGTCTCTTGCAACGCTCCTAAAAGCTTGGATTCAATCCTACCTAACACACTCCTTTGGATGACCCCATTCTTGTTCGTGACACCATTTTCAATAAAAGACCTTCGGCCTCTCGCTACACCAAAAAGGGCGAACTCATTGTCCGAGACCCTTTTCAAATGGAACTAAATGAAATGAAGCCCATTTTCAAAAAGTGGGAAGTGATCCTTAGCGAGAATGTCATTAGCCTCGCCGAAAACAAAGATCATCTGAATGCTTGTCTTGTCTACATGCTCTATTTCCTTGCCACTCAAAAGCCCTTCAACCTCGCCTATTACATGGTCAAAAGAATGGTTGGTGTCATCAAAAATGACAGAATGGTGCTCCCGTATGGTATGCTTCTTACTCTCCTTTATAGGTATGTTTCCACCAT
>BQNB010138075.1:0-17758 GCA_026074375.1 Tanacetum coccineum | reverse complement strand
TGAAATTATTATAGACACCAACCTAACCGTGTTAGTCTCTCAGGCAGAAAACCCTCCTTTTCCCATTAGAATTAGGATTCAGACTGACATAGGTTTAACATAGGTTTAACATAGGTTTAGAATATAATAGAATTAACATAGAATAGATAACCAAGATATTAATTAAATTGAGTGATTTAACCTCGCTTCAAATGTTCGACACCCTACTTACCACGAAACTACTACCGTTCGGGTACACTGTCCGTTAAAGTGTTATTTTTGGTTTAGTCGGGAAAATATAAATTTAAAACTTGAATCAATTAAATATACACCACACAACGACACATCAAGACACTTAAAGTGTAAACCTTTGAATTTAAAGCCTTTGGCATGGCAAATTAATATTCAGGAATATCCTCATCACTAGAGTCATCATACCATTTCAGCAAACTTTTGTATGGCCCTGATGTGTCTCCGTGTGTATAGGTAGTTATATTATCAAGTTTTACTATTTATATTTTGCTAACTTTACCTATTAACTAACACTAACGGACAGTGTACCCGATCGATTGTAGGTTCGTTGGTAAGTAGGGTGTCGATCACTAAGAGTGTGCGTTAATACTGAATCTACCAGTATTTTAGTTATCTATGTTAGTCCTAATTAAACCTAAACTAAGGCAAGGGGGTTTTAGCCTGAGAGACTGACACGAGTTTTGGTTTAATCTAAACTAGATAAGACAAACACAAGCAGATAAACAAACAATAAAGAAGCGGTTAAGCACTAATATAAGGAGAACGTATTAACCAAGTTTAATTAAATAAGATGTATGATTTTTTTATTCGTGCAATGATTGTACTACATTCGTTGGTGTTTAAATCATTCCTAAGCTAGGTAGTACTTCTTCTTAAAATCTAGGTTTATATTACGATTAATTATGTTACAATTAACCAAACCTGCATAAAGCTTACACCGTTGATTATAATCTATCTAGGTGACAATATTGGTATCAATATTAAAACCTAGCTCGTCGAGGCTGTACCAACTTATGCCCAATTATTATTTATATACTGGTAGTCTACAATCTATTGAACCACCCCAAAGAAACAAAATGTTATTTGTAATCCTAGGATACCTTAGTCTACCATTCACTTAACCAAAAGATAGAACCAGGACTTTAATTGTAATCCTATTTGATCTAGATATATAGATAAGTTGTATGTAGTATCTATCCCATACTCTAGTCTATAGCCCAAATAACGATTAGTTACAGTGCTTTATTGCAATCCTAGATCCAGTTGAATGATAGATGAAAACATAATCGAGACATAAACGGATATGAAGTGATAAACATAATTAACATGCAAAAAAAGAGTAAACAATCGACATAAACAAATCAAAATAGCAAATTATCATAAACATGGCTAATACCTATAGGTATTAGCCCATTGTAACAATACACAGTATCATAGACGAACAATTAAAGTAAAAAAATGTTACGCTAACCGAACGCGTATAGCGGAGTGTAATGATTACAATAGTTTTCCTATTGAATTGATGCACTTGCAGGACCTTCTTGGCTTCTAAAATCATCTGAGAATCATACTTGGTGGTAAAAGCTTCTTATTTGCACTGATGTGTTATTTGTTTTAAATAATTTTTACAAGTTTTAAATTTATAAAACTCGTCTACCGATTTCTACTCGCACTAACGAGCAGAGAACCCGATCGTATGTAGTGCAGGACTTGGTAAATCTGAGGTCATCCCAAGAGCTAAGTTGTATTAGTTTTAATTTGATTATGTCACGTTTTGAAAATGGTTTTGAATTGATTTGAAATCTTATCAGGAAAATAAATTGCGAAAAGTAAATGAGATAGAAGTGATCAGGGAGAAAAGCGTGCTAGCCTAGTTATTTCATTACTAATGTTATGATATGTATTTCTTGTGCAATGTCTAAGTATCATTTTATTAGTGGTTCTAATATCAACAGACCCGAATTGGCATTTGAGGTCTGCCCTATACTTCATGCGATCCTGAATCCCCTGCAAGTCACAAAGGTAGGGCATCCAAATTGTAGTGATTAAACCCCAACTATCCTAATGACTTGTCGATAACCTAGATAGATTATAAACCCTCTCTGAAAGAGTTCCTGTGCTTTTTAAGTGTTTAATGCGATAGAGGCGGTAATTTGGTAATTTCCTACATTAATGGTAGATGCCAACCTACCCTAGTACCCTGACCCCATGTTCAACAAGTCCACCTAATAACAAAAGAAATAGGATCTAAATCACCTCAACACTACCAAAACTTAAGGATCAATGATAGACAACAAGGATATCTAATAAAGCAATAATTAAACAGGAAGCATTCAACATAACAACAGTAAATTCATAACTAGGCCAGCACTAGAAGTGCTTAGCCGCTCATGGTAACAATACAGAAAGAGTAACTAAAAGGAATCATGGATTAAATCATCATTAGTCTTGCAGTATGCATTTATGAACGTTTAAATACAAAATTAAGTGAAGTGACTTCTCCCTTGGACTTCTGGTGGAGTTCTTTGACCTATGGAAGCTTGGTTTGCCTCTTGATACTGTAGTGGAAGGGTTGATGTCGAATGTGCTGAATGAGGGCTCTAATTATAAGTTTTGAGTTTGTAATGGCGTAACTGTTAAGTATGTGTTACGCCATAACCATGCTGATGTGGACTTCCATTATGCATGCTTAAATTATGTTACGGCGTAACCATAATGCCATGGTTACGCCGTAATAATGACTAGGATACATCATCCTTCTTCAAGGGGGTGTGTTACGGTGTAATGGTAACGAAGTGCTTACGCCATAATAGTGGTGTGTTAGGAAAATATTGTAAACAGACTTAATACTGTTGGTATTAAAGTTAAGTCTGTTAGTTCAAGTTAGTACTGATAGAGTAATAGTTAGTACTGTTAGTATAGAAGTTAAGTCTGGTAGAGCAAGTTAAGTCTGCCAACACTAACTTAGGTCTGGCAGTTACCCAAATAAACATTAGTTATAATAAGAAAAACAAAAACATAACATAATCAGGATAGTCAATAACGCCCAATTCATGGTATAGATAACTCATATTAAACCTGTCAAAAAAATAACCAATATTAGTTAGAGTCCAAATACGCCGCATATTTTAGAATTCGGAATACCCCTATTGACAAGGTCTGACAATAAAGTTTTAAAACTCTGAAAAATAGAAAGATAATAGTGTCCAGGGGTGTTCGATACGCCATTTTTTTTAATATCCTCGTATCCATGGGGTCGGACATGCCATATCAACAACTGGACAGACAGACTTGATACAAAAATTGAAATAATATTTCGGGTTGTCTCCCGGCAAGCACTTTTGTTTATTAAATAGTCATTAATTTAGACACCCTTTCACTCATCCCATCTTCGTGCATGCTCCACGTGTCACATGTGAGCCATTCAACAACCATCTTCGCGTCCTTTATATGTATTTCGGTCCAAATTCAAGATTCATTATAAGAAACCTTTGTAGCTTTTGATATGAAGTGTCGAAGTTTCCTTACTCCAAAATTCACATGCACTTACTTGAAGTAGTGGGGCCCGAATCTTGTTTACATTGCTTGTTAGAGAGAATTTTAATACCTTGGATGCGATCAGGCCATCTGATAATGACACCTATCGTTTACCAAAATGAATGTAATAAATCCCATCTAATCGCTTTTTGCTTTCAACATTCACAACCCTACAAAATGGTTTCCTAACATGCAAGAAAATTGTAAATTATAAGCACAATTAATATGGATTTTCCTATCGTAGTCGCAAAAACTAGGATATTCATCTATTTTCTCAGCTATCTCATCATCCATCCCTAATTTTGAACTACTTCGACCCATTTTGTTCAAACCAATAATCACTCCTTCTCTATCTCGGATCTAAGTCCTATATCTCATGATTATTAAGCTCTAATGGTTTATTTAGATCATTTAATTTAATAAAAAACCAATGCTTTCGCCCATACACTCTTAAATACTATTTTGTCATTCTCAATTCTCAAAGCAAATTTTCTTTTAAATACATCTATTTTAGCATGAGCATTAGACAAAAATGGTCTTCCAAGGATCAATGAAATTTTGATATCCTCGCGCATATCTAAAACAATAAATCTACGGGAAAGAAAAAAATTATCAATTCTTACTAACACATTATCTGCTATAAAAGGCCCGTAGACTTTTTACAGTTCTATCATTGCCAATTCAATAATAATTTAGTAGGAAGTCTAAATTTACCTAAACCTATACTGGTAAAGGTAAATAAAGCATAACACTAAACACTAGCTCCTAAGTCAGCAAAGCCTTTATCAAAACACATATTGTTAATACTGCCAAGGTAAATAAAAATCAATGGGTCATTTTCCTTTCCGGTGGTAGAGCATTTATAATTGTCGAGCAATGCAACTTTTATTTGTTGCCTTTATCTCCTCCTTGATCCTCGAATTTTCCAATAAGCAATCTCCTAAAGCTTGTAGCTTACTCTGTTGAGTTGACTTGATAGCTTCATCAACTAACTCCTACAAACACTATTCCTTCTCATCATAAACGTTTTCCTTTTCAAACGCTCTTTGAAGAAGTCTACAAGGCAACCACTGAACAATTAGACTGGAACAACCCTGAAGGTCAGCAATATCCACATGATCTGCGAAATCCACTACCATTGATACCTAATTCTCGAGGTCGTCATGTCATACCTTTTGATCACTTAATTAACAACGACCTAGAGTATGTAAGCGGTGGTGTCTCAAGCCGAAAATATGCAACTTCAGTGACGAAGACCAAGGCTACAGATTACGAGCACATCAAATGGATTGAATATTTGATCCCTAATAGAATGTGGAGTCAAGTGCTGGTTAGCTATGACAAACATGCACTCTGGGGAATCTCACATTGGGGGCAAAAATGACAACAATTCTATAGATTTGTTGCTAACAGGGAATCTGCTCGAGATGTCTACTCCAAACGCAGAATCATTGTTGTCACAAAGCTTGAAATAGTCAACTGGCATAACTACAAGCATCTTGATTGGATCACTGTTCGTAAGGATGATGACAAGCTATACAAATTCAAGGAAGGGGATTTCAACAGGCTTCACGTTCAAGACATCAAAGACATGTTGCTTCTTCTTGTTCAAGGCAAGTTGACAAATCTCACCGTTAAAGAACGGTTAGCCTTTAATGTCTCCTTAAGAATGTTTACAAGAAGCGTTGTCATCCAAAGGCGTGTGAAAGATCTTCAATTAGGTGTCGAAAGTTACCAAAAGAAGCTCAACCTCACTAAGCCGAATACGTACAGACCATATCTTAAAAGAAGGGAAGCTTACACAGCATACTCCAATCCTAGAGGTTTCATTTACCAGAACAAAGACAAAAAGAATAGACTGATGCGTATTGATAAAACTACACAAGTTTAGTGATGGTACACTCAATGATGTTCGGGATGCTCTTAATGATCATCTAAAGGGAATTCAGATAGAGTATCTGCCACAGACTATCTGGAGACAAAGTGACAAAGATAAAGCAGGAGCTATGATCCAGGTAATTGACAAACAGCTAAAGACAAGGAGGATTATGCGGAGTTTGGAGAAATTTGTTGGTGGGAGACCGTACGAGGGAGACTTTCGGCTGATGCAAAGGACCATATGATTTATCATATGATGTCCTCATCATAACAGGTCAAACCTTATACGTAATAAATAACTTGTGACATTTGTATATATGTAGTGTAGACTTTAAGGTGATAATAAGTAGTGCTTGAGTACAAAATTTTCAAGAATTTCTTAGTAAATTCAAAAAATTTCAAATTATTGTACTCAACACTGTCTTATAAACCCTCAAAAATTGAGGGGAGCATTAAATGTTCCTGTTAGATATTATGTAACATTTTGTGTTGGGACTTAAAGATTTCAAGATGATTCTTAGAGTTACTACTGCTCAGGTATATATTAGTGCTGTCAAGCATAACTTAGTACTATTGGTGATACTAATGAAAATTATGCTAAGTAGTTAGTACTGGTAGTATAAAGTTACTACTGCTAGTTACTACTGTTAGTATAATTTAGTACTGTTAGTATAAAGTTACTGCTATTAGTTGAAGTTAAGACTGCTCAGAGTTGAAGACTGAAATATATGCTAAGTAGTTAGTGCTGCTAGTAGTAAAGTTAAGACTGCTAGTACACAGTTACTACTGTTAGTATATATTAGTACTGTTAGTACTAATGTTACTACTGCTTATGTTTATTAGTACTGCTGGTACAAAAGTTAATGCTGCTGGATTACAACTGCTAGAAGAGTTACTACTGTCAGAAGGATAAAGACGAGTAAAGAGATAAGGATTGTTTGGAGAACAAGAATACTTACGAAGATAAGTATTGAGTTATTTTTGTAAAAGATATGTATAATGTATTTGTTTAAGAGATTATGTTTGATTTCTGAAAAGATCATGATATCTTAGTAAAGTATTGTAAGCCTTGTAGGACTCTTTGGTGTATAAAAGGAGGTCCTAGGGTATAGAATTTAATGTATAAAAAACAAGTCATTGTCATAGCTTCAAGGTTGTAAACCCTAACACTGTCAAAGAGTGTTCGTATTAATATATTGGAGCTTATTGTTTTGGTTATATTTCTGTGTGTTAAACATTCATTACTGTTATTCTTCTTAGTGGTATAAACTAGATTCTGCATAGTTTATATCATACTCTCAAAGTTTCATTCTTAGTACCTTTGGATTTATCCAAGGATACTAAACCTTACATCAAGCTAAGGAGTTAAAGATCTATTCATTGGGATCAACAAGTGGTATCAGAGCTTGTTGTGAAGCTTTGAATAAGAAGAAATCAACAACACATACTAGATCTAATTATCAGTGTTTACACCTTGCTATACTTGGTCTACATCTTTCATTCTCCTAAATAGTGCTTCATTTTTCATTTTTTGCTAAATTTTTGTGTTATTTTGAGCTTATGTCAAGCCTTTTTTAGAGCTTATTTAGACTTGCTTAAGTTGGAAGCTTATTGAGATTTTTCTTATCCTTTTTAGTGGTTCCCAAAACAGTCATACAAGGGGAGTCCAAGATCCAACAAATTTTGCTTCACAAGACAAGGTACAATTTGTGTGTTAGTTTAAGTGGTCTAACCCAAAAGTGACCTTGAACGGAATTGTAAGTCCAAAGCGGAGCGAAATATGAAGGTTATTTTGAAGTGGAATATGTTGAAGTTGTAAGAAAGAAATATGCAGGTTCATGTTCAAGCGATATATTAACAATGAACTAAAAAGGGACACTCTGCCAAAATTTAATTTCAGTGAAATATGCAACTTTGATTTCAAGTGAAATATGCAGATTTGAGTTCAAGCGGAATATGTCTTAAATTCGAAGCGAAACATGCAGTGTTGAAATCAAGTAAAATATGCAAAAGACCAAGCGAAACATGCAATTTCAAGTCAAGCAAAATGTGTAATGTTTTGAAGTGAAATATGTCATTTTCAGTCAAAGCGAAATATGCAACTTTGATCAAGCGAAATGTGCAGTTTTCTAATTAAGCGAAATATGCAATTTCTTTTTCAAGCGAAATATGCAATTTCTTTTTCAAGCGAAATATGTCAATTAACATTCACGGTTTTCTATTGATTTTGTAAAATCCCGAGAAAGACACAACTCTTTTCTCGGTGTTAGGAAAATATTGTAAACAGACTTAATACTGTTAGTATTAAAGTTAAGTCTGTTAGTTATAGTTAGTACTGATAGAAAATAGTTAGTACTGTTAGTAGTAGAAGTTAAGTCTGGTAGAGCAAGTTAAGTCTGCCAGCATTAACTTAAGTCTGGCAGTATTAAAGTTAATACTGCTGGGTCAGAATGTTAAGTCTGGTTGTAATTATAGTAATAGTGATCTTTATTAGAGTTAATAGAGAAGAGGGATATGATTTATCTCTTAACGCGGTTAGGGTTCCTTATGCTTATAAAAGGAACGTAGTATAGTATTGTATGAATATCGGTTGATTGAGTATTCACAATCAAATAGTAATAGTAATAGCAAATTCTAGTATTTGTTCTTGTGTTCATCTTGGTATAGATATTGATATTCCGCGTCAATATTTGTATTCACGGTTATTGTCTCTCATAGTATCTTTGGATTTATTCAAAGGACTATAAGTCGTTTAAGGCTCAATCAGATCCTGTTAATAAGGAAATACACGTGGTATCAGAGCACCAAAGGGACTTGACACTGATTGACAAACGGATCAAAACTGATATTCCCCAAATCAGTTGTCATGTCTGCAATCGATTTTTCTCTTCTTCAATGATGATGAGGAACTTCTTTCATGATGACGCCATCTTGAATGGATCTGAACAGTATCAACAAAGGAGATGCTCCCTGCAAAACCACACTCGATAATCACCACAATATACACTTTCAAACATCAAACTGCCCGTCATTCAAAAAGATGATTTATGTAACGTGGCGATGGAGATTGTGAACTTATCTCTGAGTATAATAGCTAAATGAGGTCTGGAAAGTGATTCAGAATGGGAAATAAAAGAAGCGAGTCACCAAAGGAAGGATGTGTATTAACATGGTTCTACTCCATCCACACAGACAGAACAGGTTGCTGATGAGAAAGAAAGGGAAAGCTTGAACATTACTTGCTAATGGCTGTCCTAAAAGTTATCTCAGACGTTTTCTTGGCATGGTTTGGATGCCAAATAGATCTCGAGGCAGCTATCCAAGACAAGGTTTGGTGGAAATGCGAACTCGAAGAAAATGCAAAAAGCTGTTTTTAAAACAACAGTTTGAGGCTTTTTACTTTATCTTCTAAGGTAAAGTTTGGAGAATGGGTTGTAGGTTTCAAAAAATCCTATCACAGTTCTGGATGCCCTTGGTGCTAGTGGTCAGAATGAAGATGCAAATCACAAAATGTTTGAGGTCCCTTCCTCCTGCGTGGGCAGTTTAGCTAGACAATGGAACGAAGAAGTATATTGGACACACTGTCATAGATGATTTATTACAATAATCTGAGTGTCTTTGACAAGACATTCAAAAGAATCATCTTCTTCTCTCACTCTGATTAAAGTGCTTTTCTATCACTAGCTAATGCATCATCAAAGCAAGCATAAGCCAAATCAACACACTCAGGAAGTTATAGTTCTTATACACTTCCTCTTCCAAAGCACACAAACTGCTATAATGGTCTTGCTAAATGGAAGATTAAAAATTTTTCCATTCCTTTATAGCCAAAAATGCTGTTGATGTGATTTGTTAATGAAGACCTAGATCTAATTGAATGATTCTGGATTTGGAGTGATGGATATAAATTGGCAAATTGACTATGACTGCATCAAGATAAAGAAGTTCTACAGAAGACCAGGTAGATGGCCAAGAGTGGGATGGAAAAAATGATGTGGAATTTGATAAGAGAAAAGTTGAGTGTTTCTTTTGTCACAATACTGGCCATTTTGCTAGGGAGTGCAAGTTTAAGGTACAAAAAGATGGAAGCAGGCGGAAGCAAGTTTAGAGGTCAAGAATTTCAAGCAGTGGAAAACCTGGAAAGGAAGCCTTGATGACCATTGTTAAGGTCAAATATATGGGTAGACAGACTACAGATGAGGAACTCAATATATGCTCTAATGGCTTTCACTGTGAATAATGTGGTATAAATGTGCTATAAATTGTGTTCTAGATTCATATAATGCTCTTTAAAAGATAAGTATGATGAATTGCCAATCTGAATTTGGTGACCAAGAAGCTGCCTTAACTGATAAGATAGGTCTTATGAAAGTAGAAGATCAGTCTTAGAGCCTCCCACAAACAACAACATTTACCTTAATGAAAAATTTCATTTTCAAGCTAATCAAATTTTGAAAAAAGATTGAAAAAGTTGAAAAAGTAATAGAAGAAGGAATGAAAACTGTCATTAGTAAAGATGCTTTACCAATAAATTTGTTGATTCTTGTTTGCATCCTCTAAAAATCTTTGGAAGCTTATTTTTTGTGGGATGAGCTAAATCTGTTAAGATTGCGGTTAGGATATCAGCATAAAAATCTAATGCTGAGGTACTTATGTTTTGAGGACAGTGTTGGTTAGGGTATTTTTGCAGTATTATGGAAACTGTTCATAGTATTCATGGACATCCCATGTTACCAGCCAGATTCTATAGTCAAAGTAGAGTATTAATGGTGTACCCAATCACTCTTATGTGTGACTTTACCCCTAGGGAACAGGAGGACATAGATGTTTACTCTGTATGAGTATGGGCAATATGGACCTCAACCTCAGACTCCTAGTCCTCACAGTGTCATAATACTGGTTCAATTGTTTTCTCAATCTCGTCCATTATTGACATAAATGAGGAACTTGGTGATGTTGTCTGATGCTAGTTCCACTAATTACTCACCTGTCAATCCAATGACTGTGTTTGGGTGCTAGGAACTGTAACTAACCATTCAGTCAATGATGGACCCTGTTTCCCACCCAAAAGATCACAAAAGTGTCTACACCCACACAGACAGTTGACCCTAGTTGTGCACAGCATGTAAAACCTCCTAGGCAACAAAATAGGACACCAGTGACTTCCTCACCTATTCCTTTAAATAATAGACAGAATTGGAATCAAAGAATGCAAAAGGACTTAGGTGCAGGATATTCTTTTGAAAGGAAACCATGTTTTGTGTGTGGAAGTCTTAGGTCAACTTGATAAGAATTGTGACTATTATGAGAAAAAGATGGCAAGAGAAGCTGCTCTTAACAGAAAAAGGGTGGTTCATACTAATGATAGGCAAGCTACACCAGCCTGGAATAACACTAACAGAGTAAATAAAGCAAATCAGTTCACTCCAAGACCTGTAAATGTTAGATCCAACCTTAGTACTGCTAGCAATACTTTTAAAACTGGTAGGGTAAATGTTAATGCTGGTCATGGAAATGTTAATTCTGGTAGTGTGCATGTTAATGCTGGTACTCAGTTAAGGTATGGTTATTCTAGATTTAAATCACTAGGCAAGAAAACATGTTAATTCTGGTAGTGGTATGTTATTCTGTTTACTAAAAATTAAGTCTGCTGCTTCTAGGGTTTATACTGGCAAGAGATATATTAATACTGGCTGTGTGCATATTAATACTGCTAGAGTGAACAGACCTATATCCAACAAATCAAGCCCTAAACCTTCTACGGTGAAAGTTTAACAGTAAAATAAATATTTTTCAAAACAAAGTTCACCTGCAAATAGACCCTTTTTCAAGGAATACAGCATATAAGTCAAATATATATGTGTTTAAGGGCAAAATGGGTACTGCTGTTAAGACCTCAGCAGGTTGTGTTTGGATGAATATCAACACACTCTCCAATAACATTGTGGACCAATCCCTGAATTAATATGTTCATGTTTATCCATGGTCCACAAGGGCAGACCAAGCCTACTGAAGGGCCTGGGCCCAAAGAGAATACTAATCTCTTTTTGTGCTGTGCAGGATCAATCCCTGAAAAGCATATCGGAGCATAGAGGTATTTTTGTTAGTGGATGTTATGGCACATGTCTGGTAACAGGGCCCATCTTGAAGATTTATCAAGAACTCTCCTAAAGTGGAACTGTTACTTTTGGAGGAAGTAAAGGGATGTCATCTGTGGTAAGGTTACTTTTAGATTAGGAAATTTAGTTTTTGATGATGTGGCTTTTATTGAAAAACTTGGACATTTAAACTTATTTCCATATCTCAGATATGTGATAAAAAGATAAATGTACTTTTTAATGGGAAAAAGAATGTTTTGTGGTGTCCTCTGACTTCAAGATGCCTGATGAAAATCAGGTTCTTCTTAAAGTTCCTAGGCAACACAACATGTATACTTTTGATATGAAAAATGTTGATTCTTCAAAAGGATACACTTGTTTATTAGCAAAAGCCTCATCTAATGAAGCTAAATTGTGGCACAGGAGGTTAGGTCACCTAAATTTTAAAAACTTAAATAAACTTGTAAAGGATAATCTAGTTAGAGGATTACCTTCCAAGAGTTTCAAAAATGACCACACCTGTGTTGCTTGTCAGAAGGGAAAGCAACACAAGGCCTCCTGTAAGGCCAAGATTGAAGATATGTGACCCTCCCATTACATACCTTGCATATGGATTTATTGGACCACCTTCTGTGAGGAGTATAACCATGAAGTTACTGTCTTAGTGATTATGATGGGACTGTTCAAGGTTTGTTTGGTATTTTTTCTAGCCAAAAAGGATGAGACTAGTGACATCCTTATGACTTTGGTATGACAGATTGACAACCAACTTAATCAAAAAGTTAATATCATTAGATCAGATAATGGGACAGAATTTAAAAAACTCGGGTTATGCTTGAAGTTCTGTGGGGAAAAAGGGTATAAAACAGGAGTTTAGTAAATGCAAGATCACCTCCTCAGCAAAATGGGGTTGCTGATAGAATGAATAGGACCTAATAGAGTCTGCTAGGACTTTGCTTGCTGATTCACACTTACCTACAACTTTATGGGCAGAGCAGTAAATATGTTTGCTATACCTTCAAACAGGGTAAGGGTACAAAACCTCTGAACACAAAACTCCTTATGAGCTTTTGTTTGGCCATAATCATCATTAGCTACATAAGACCATTTTGGGTGCCAGTGACCATTTCAAATACTCTTAGCCCCCACTAGGAAAATTTGATGGGAAAGTCTGGATGAGGGTTTTCGTGTTGGTTACTCTTGTGACCTGTAAAGACCTTTAGGGGTTTATAACTTAGCAACCAAAAGAGTTGTAGTAAACCTTCCTGTCACTTTCTTGTGGAAAACACACATTGTGCAGGGATTAGCGCAATAGGTGGTATGTTTGATTAGACTATTCTTACAGGACTCTATGAACTATATACCTGTATCTTTGCAAATCAGCTAACCCTGCAGAGTTCAAAAGAGGTCATTGACTTTGATGTGCGACTAAGAGGCTGAAGTCTCCTTGTGTGTCTTCTACTTCTAGAAAAAGCAGCTGCGTTATGATCCACAATGCTACAAAAGAAGAGTCACTCCTCAAAGAAGGCCATCTTTACTCCAATATCCAAGTCTGCTGTTGACATTATGGTCTTTAGAAAGAGCTTGATGCACTTGCTTGAAGAACTTAGGACCAGTCCCTACAAAAAACACCACCGTACTAAATGCCAGTTATTACTGGTGGTTGGTAATGTAAATACTGATAAGAGCAAGTTTCTCTGGTCATATTAGAAGATGTCTATCCTAGTTGCTCATTATGTAGAAGAGGTCTTCTTTGATGATGTCGATGATGAGATGCCTGAAATTAGGATTATGATAATCAGTGAAATGGTATTTTTGAACAAGCTTCTTATGATAATGATGGGGTTATTACTGATTTCAACAATCTCCCTGATGAGGTAGATGTCATAACCAACCCCACTCTAAGGATTCACAATGCTCATCCTCAAAGTCAAATCCTTGGAGATCCCAATACACTTGTTCAGACTAGAAGCTCTCTCAAGAAAATCACTGAGGCTCATTGCTTAGTGCAGCTAACATACAAGCTCCAAAGTAAAAAACAAGCAATCATAAAGTATCTAACAAACACTGACTTATTGCTTGCTTTTCTATCCTCTGTATGAACCAAGAAAAGTGGAACAGAGCCCTTTGGAGATGGAAGCTGGGTGTTGAAAAAGATATGCTGAAGAACTGATGAAGGTCAAAGCTTCAACTAGTATGGGTTTGGTTTTGATTTACCCACTGGTGCTAGGTGATAGGTACTAAATGGTTAACAGAAACAAGTATGGATGTGAGAGGAGTGTTGTCAGAATACAACGCAGGCTAGTGGCTCTAGGTAATAAGACAGAAGAAGGGATTGACATGATGAGGTTTTTGCACCCTGTAGAAAGAATTAGAAGGCTTCAGGTGGTTGTTTGGGCCTTTGCCTCTTGTATGGGGTTCATAGTCTATCAATGGATGTCAAGAAGTGCTTTTTTGTATGGAACTATTGATGTAAGAAAGTTCTTTGTCCTCAAATCTCATGCGGTTTTGTTATCCTGAACCATCACCTTCAAAGTTTTACAAGGTGGTCAAAGCTTTGTATGGATATTGCATCCAAGCCCCTAGAGATGGTATGTACTTTCGTTCAACATTCTAGAGTAAGCATGGATACAATAGGCGGCACAATGTCATGACTTTTTCATTAGAAGAAACAAAAAGGATATAACTGTTGGTTCAAGTGTATGTTGATGATATAATTTTTGGGTCTACCCAACAAGTATTGGTGTCTGAGTTTGAAGCCTTGTATGCATTAAGCCGATTTCAAATGTCGCTCCCATGGCGTGTATCTACTTAATTTATAGGTCTACAAGTCAAGCAGAACAACGAAGCGCATCTTCATATCTCAGGACAAGTTATGTAGCTGGAAATGCTCAAGAAGTTTGATATGTGAATGTCAAGTGCTATCACTCCTATGTGATTCCAAGTTGCCTTTACAATAGGATGAGGAGGAAGCTTTGATGTAGATGTACACTTGTTTTAGATCTATGATCGGTTCTCTCATGTACTTAACTGCTTATAGGACTGATATTATGTATGCTAGTATGTGTTTGTTCAAGTTTTTCAGGTAACTCCAAAGTCTTTCATCTCAATTGCTGTAAGAGGATCTCCCAAGTACCTCAAGGGGAAAAACCAACTTGGGATTATGGTATCATAGGACTCTCCCCTTGATTTGGAAGCATATTCTCTTGATAGTGTCTATGGTGGTTCCAACCTTGAAAGGGGAAATCCAAACAGGTGGTTGTCAATTTCTTGGTCAAAGACTTTTTCTCTTGGCAAGCAAGAAACTGGAACAATATTGTTAGCCACGTACAACAACTGAAGCTGAATATGTAGCATGATTGCTACATTGCTTGTGGACATGTGTTGTGGGTTCAAAAACTCAATTGTTGGATGGTTTTCAACTTCATGATTTACCATAATACACATTGATAAATGAAAGCACCAATTGGCTTCTGTGAAGAAAACCCTGTCTATCATTCCAAGACCAACAAATGAGATTCGACTCCACTTCATTCAGAGATTGTTATGAGAAGAAGCTCATAAGTGTGGAGAAAATTCACACAGACTTAAATGTAGCTGACTTGTTTAAATATACTTTTTACTGAAAAAGAGTGTTTTGTGGTGTCCTCTGACTTCAAGATGCCTGATGAAAATCAGGTCCTTCTTAAAGTTCCTAGGCAACACAACATGTATACTTTTGATATGAAAAATGTTGATTCTTCAGTTAACCAAACCATTTGATGGTCCAAGGTTTACTTTCTTGCTGGTTAACATTGGGATGGTAAACCCATAAGCTACATTTAAGGGGAGGAAAAAGTGTAAATTTTATGTAAAATAGTATAACAGCGATTAACTTAATTTTGGTAGTTTAGAATTAATCCTGGTAGTATAAGTTAGATTAGAATTGCCTTTCTTGTATAGACTAACTTTGCAGGTACTACTTGGAGTTGGAAAGGATTTTGCAGGCTCAACTTGGACATGAAAAAGGACATGCCAGCTGTCACTTGCTAATTGGATGCAGATTGGTTGTAAGTAATGATGTTTCGGTCAACTTGCTGTAAATATAATTAAAACTGGTTGAAAATATGTTAAGTCTGGTGAGTCATTATTAATACTGGTTGACTAATTTAAGTCTGGTAGTGCAATTTTTAAGTCTGGTCGCTTTCACTTAATACTGATTGAAATAAAATCAATTTATTTTATTCAAATATAACCGTTGAAGATCTTTTAGCCGCCTAAATCGCTGATAGAGTACCTATATAAGGATAAAGTAATTTCTCTTTCATCCTTATCACTATTTACCCTATTGTCTTTTTCTTGTAAAGATCCTCTCTCAAAAGCAATCAGTGAAATTACTCGCACTACCAGACCTAATATCTCAAACGTCCCATCACCAGTACTAATTTTTAAGGATTTAAATATTTTTCACCAAATCTTTCAATGGCGCAACTCAAGTATTGTGATAAGCATAATCAAGTGGGTTTCTTATTCAAACCTGCTGAGAGTGCTGGTTACACAGAGATAGTGGATTTCCTCAGAAGCTCAAAATTGAGGTATGCTCTCACTCACAATCCACCTATCTACGATTCCCTTGTCAAGCAGTTTTGGCAGACTGCAACTGCCAGAACACTTGCAGATGGGACTCAACAACTTAATGCAACTATAGATTCTATTGAATATACAATCACTGAAGAGTCTGTTAGGAGGCAACTCCAATTAGCAGATGCTTCAGGGATTAACATGTTGCAAAATGAAGAGATTTTTGCAGGATTACAAAATATTGGGTATGTAAATGACAGAACTTTTACATTTTGGAAAAGTCATTTTACACCCCAATGGAGATTTTTAATCCATCACATTCTTCATTGTATAAGCTCCAAAAGTGGAGGATGGGATCAGTTTGGTAGCAACATTGCCACTGCTTTGATCTGTCTTTCCACTGGAAGAGACTTTAACTTTTCAAAACTTATCTTTGATGGAATGATCTCAAATTTAAAAAGCAAATCAAAGTTTTTAATGTACCCTCGTTTTCTTCAAATGATTTTGAATATACAGACTGAAAACAAAAACCTTTTTGTGCCTGTATTATTAACCAAAAAGATTTTTGGAAATATGAAAAGAAGTTTTCAAGGGATACATAGACCATTGTTGCCTGCTATGCTAACCATTGATGCAGGTCAACCTCAACCAAGTGCTGCTCCAACACCATCTCAGCCTGTACCAACTCCTACACCATCTCATGTACAAATCCCTACTCCACCTATAACATCAACTCCTCCATCAACACAACCACCTCCACTAACACAAACTGTACAATCCACTCCAACACTAACTCAACCTGTACAATCTACAACACCACCCCCTCAACCATCAAGTGTACAACTAACATCTTCACCACCTCCTATCCAACCTGTACAACCTACTCCACCAATAACATTTTCATCTCCACCCATCACTACCATTCCTGACACCCAACCAACTCATCCACCATCTCCTCAAATTCCATCACCTCCATATAATGATACAGAAGGTCCATCATTTGAACCTTCTTATCATATGTCTCCACCACCTTCACATGAACCTGAGATTCAAACATCTAGAACTAGTGAAGAAAGTGAGCAACTTAGAAACCTGCTAGATCTTGTACCTAGGCTGGAATCAAGAGTAGAATCCTTAGAAAAGGAACTGAGTGACACTAAGCAGACTCTTGGAACAGCAGTCCTACAGCTGATAAAGAAGATCAAGAAGCTAGAAAATAAGTTGAGGCAGAAGAGAAAAAGAGAGGATGCAGAGGGTCAGGATCAAGATATTCCCTCTCAAACAGATCAAGGAAATAAATTTGCTACTCCTGAAAAGAGCAAGGATTCAGGGGAGGCTCAAGCAGATCAAATAAGTCCTTCTACCTTAGAAGCTGCACAAATCTTAACTAATGTAGCTTCTGAAGGATTTAAGGGATCACAAGCCCCTCTAGGTAGCAAGATTTACAGAAGGAAACCCAAATCTACACCAACTCCTACCAAAATCTTAGATTTTGAAGAGCCTGCTGAAACTCAAGTTAATACTGGTAGTACACCTTCAGCTCAAGTTAATACTGGTGAAGTTAATACTGCTAGTGAAGTTAATACTGGCAGTATTAAACTTAATACTGTTATTGAGCAAGACAGTACTGCTGGTGAAGATAAAGGACAAAGAGAAGGGAAAGCTCCTATGCT
>BQNB010138074.1:0-17759 GCA_026074375.1 Tanacetum coccineum | reverse complement strand
CAAAACACAAATACAAGCATATTTTTGCCATTTTTGGTCTGTTTTGGGTTTAATTGGGTTATTTTAGATATAAATGGATATATGTATTCTACACTTATCAAACATGCTTTGTTTTACAAATTGGACGCAAGTGTATATTTTATACAACGATCACGTGTTTGCCTAAGTAGCGATAACCCATTGAGCCCTTTATCATGAACTGTTAGTTGCATAGTTGTAGTTGGGAACTGCATTGTGTGAGCGCGAATGTTATTGATAGATCTATTTGGGATTGACGATCTACGTTCGGGTGATTAGCTATCACTGGGAACGAACGTATACCATGTCGGATTTGGGATGTTTCGGGTTAGAACATCATTCACGGGCATTCATTGGCAATATTTTGCATTCATACATGTCGAGCCTTAGTGTCATGAGCTTAGGAAAACGTGACCACTTTTTATGATGTTTGCATGTGTTGCTAAATCATACACTTGGAAATCTTGCGGTCCTACTATTGATTTACATAAACCTATGAATTCACCAACATTATGTTGACGTTTTAAGCATGTTTTTCAGGTCAATAAGGCACGAGGTGCGATGATACATTGGAAGTCAATAATTGAAGAGTCAACACTTAAGATTTGGGGTCTTATTACATTTTGGGAAAATTGTTATAAACCGGAATCTTTATTTATATTGTTGAACAAATTTGAAGCCATGGGCTTATGTAACAAACAAGTATTTTGTTAATCCAATGTATCTTTTTCAAACGACACGTTTAGTAGTCGTTCTCAGAATCTTGTGCTATTGATCCATAAATGTAACGCCCTCGGATATCCAACATTCCGCTGCGTGCTCAGATTTGAGGGTGTTACAAATTGGTATCCGAGCCAGGTTATAGAGAACCAGGTTAAAGGTTTTGTCTGGACTATAACCATTTTCAAAAATTGTTTTTCACAAATGGGATTTGCGAGGGACATACATGCATTACTTTTTTACATCTAGCGCATAAGTGCTTACATAATATGCATTGCCTTAGCATTAGTAGGGTACTAAGTGCTTACATGATATGCATTGCCTTAGCATTAGTAGGGTACTAAGTGCTTACATGATATGCATTGCCTTAGCATTAGTAGGGTACTAAGTGCTTACATGATATGCATTGCCTTAGCATTAGTAGGGTACTAAGTGCTTACATAATATGCATTGCTTTAGCATTTAGTAGGGTACTAAGTGCTTACATGATTGATATACGTGTATATAAATGATATTACGTATATTACTATAAGACTTTTATAATTAAAGCTTACAGACATATCATACCGATCTTTACTATAAGTAATACTTATATAAGTTATTTTGCTTTTTGCAGTAATCATGTCTTCTGCGACATCTGCTGTTACCTACACTTCCGTCTACACCGACTCTGAGCCCGGCAGAGCCTTCTGGGGAGCCGATGATGAGGAGGTATCTGAGGGAGGCATTCCACGGGTCATCGTATTAGGATACGACGGACTCCCGATACAGCCAGTAGCCCCACCATCACCGGATTACATACCAGGCCCAGAGGATCCACAGACACCGCCAGTTCCTCAGGACGAGGATGAGCGTGAGCCTATGTTCGTACAGGCACATGATCCTGACTACGTGCCAGAGCCTATATACCCTGAGTATATACCATTGGAGGATGAGCATGAGTTTCCGGCTGAGGAGCAGCCATTACCTCCTGTTGATTCACCTACTGCTGAGTCACCCGGATATGTTACTGAGTCGGATCCCGAGGAGGATCCAGAGGAGTACGAGGATGATGAGACAGAGGATGGTCCGGTTGACTATCCTATGGACGGGGGAGATGATGGAGATGATGATGACGGCGATTCATCTAGGGATGACGCCAATGATGAGGATGAGGATGATGAGGACGAGGAGGAGGAGGAGGAGCACTTAGCTCCGGCCGACTCTGCTATTGTTGTACCTGTTGATGAGCCTGTTTTCCCACCTGAGGGAACAGAGCCTGTTATACCACCACCCTCCACTGACATTACTATTGGGGCTAGGATTACCGTCCGACCCCAGACTTCCATATCCCTTCCACCAGAGGCAGAGGTTGAGAGACTTCTGACCATGACTACTCCATCACCATCACCACCTATCTCACTATCACCACCCTCTGCAGGGGAGCGCCTTGCTAGGTGCATGGCCCCACCTGCACATTCATCACCTTTACTACCATCATCTGGGTGTCCAACCCAAATCCAGACACTCAGGCAATGTTGCAAAAATCGCGAGTCGCTAGCCGGCCGGTCGACCACCCTGTAGCCTGTAATCGGTCTAGGCGTGATTAATCGGTTTTGCAAATTTTGTATATAAATTTCAAAGTTAGGCCGATTTGACCGATTTTTGACCGACTTGACCGATTTTTGACCGATTTGGCCGATTTTTGCAAATTATATATATATAAATGTTTGACTTTCATTGACCGATTAGGCCTATTTGACCGATTTTTGACCGATTTGACCGATTTTTGACCGACTTTTGACCAGGCCGATTTTTTACCCGATTTGCATTATTTTCCAAGGTGTATGTCCGAGTAGCGATTAATCGCCGATTACAAGGCCGAGTAGGCCGATTTTTGCAACATTGCACTCAGGATAACATCCACCCAGGCTCTTATTGATGCAGTTACTGCCGCATTACCACTACCACCACTACCACCATCTCTATACATACCACCACCTGTTGATCGTAAGGATGGCATTCTCGAGTCTGAGCAGCCTCCCCGCAAGAGGTTTATTTGTCGACCCTAGGCTCCAGCATTATGAGGTTTGAGAGAGTTCCACTGCTAACCTATCAGAGGTCGAGGGATAGGGAATTTATGGATTTTCAGCACGGTAAGATGCTGAAGAGAGGCGACATTAGGATTAGAGATGATGTACGGATTTAGGGATACTTTGTAGATCTAACAGAGCAGTTTCCAGAGATAGCACCTATGACAGTAGGAGAGGTCAACACTAGGGTCACAGAGCTTGCTGAGCTCCACGAGCATGATACACATGACTTGTATGCTTTACTAGAGGATGCTCAGGATAGTAGGTCTCGTATATCACAGCGAGTCGATTAGGACTCGCAGCGAGTCGATCTATTTATGAGGGATATGATGACTCTTCAGGAGACAATATAGATGGTGGAGGAGGAGGCCTATGCTTCCCGAGAGGCTTGGGCTCACTCGATAGGTTTGAGTCAGGCGACTCATCAGGAGCTTCAGACCCATCGTGATCATGTGTATGCACACGAGACCCATCTCCAGGCTCATCAGACACAGCTACAGCTGCAGAGTACTCTCATTCAGACACAACATCAGGTACATGAGACTCGCTTTCAGATGCAGCAGGCTGAGTTAGCAGCACTCTGTGAGACTGACCATAGGCGTCAGGACCAGATGATAGAGACTCTCTGAGTCATTAGAGATATGAGGCGAGAGATGAGCGGCATGCATGCCGAGTTGTTAACACTGCGAGAGCAGTAGAGGAGAGCTAGACAGCCAGGACCAGAGGCTAGGGTTCCAGATCACCAGGATGCTTCTGGGGATGCTGACAGTCACATCTAGTGATTATGTTATTTTATCTTACTAGGTTCATTGTACTGGCTGTTAAGTATTAGGGTTGTCCCCGCAAGCATAGCCTTAGATCTTTTATATTGTATTCTGTGTAATCCGACAACTATTTCATGTAAAATTTTCAAAGTTATGAATGAAATGGATGTGTTATGTTGTACTATATACCTCTCTTGTGTTGATATCTTGTCTATACATTATTATATTTTGTCATATAACCTCATGTTTTGTCTTTTGTGATCTAGACAAATCATGGCACCTACGACCAGAAGAGGACCAAATACCCCTGTTAACAACACCAACCCAAACAACATGACTCCAGAATCCATCCAAGCAATGATTGACCAAGCTCTCTTGCGAAACTCCACCAATGGAGATGGAAGCCACAGTTCGCACGGGGATAACCGAAGGAACGTGCAAACTGCGCGCCCTTGTTTTTACGCTGACTTCATGAAGTGTCAACCTTTGAACTTTAAGGGGACGGAAGGCGTGGTCGGTTTGACTCGGTGGATTGAGAAGATGGAGTCAGTTTTCAATATCAGTGGTTGTGCTATTGAGAATCAAGTAAAGTTTGCCACCTGCACTCTGTTAGGTGCTGCTTTGACTTGGTGGAATGGTCAGATAAGAACCTTAGGTCCTGAGGCATATGCAATGACTTGGGAAGTGCTCAAGAAAAAGATGACGGACAAGTATTTCTCCGCATGGAGAAATCCAGAAATTAGAAATCAATCGAGCTGTGGAACCTAAAAGGTCCAAGGGAAACGATGTTCCAGCATACACTGAACATTTCCAAGAGTTAACCCTGATATGTACCAAGTTTGTTGCCAATGAAACCGAGAAGGTTGACAAGTACATCAGTGGACTTCCTGACAACATTTATGGGAACGTCAAGTCTGCCAGACCCAAGACGTTGGATGAGACCTATAAGTTGGCAATGACTTGATGGATCAGAAACTTCGCACCTACGCGGAAAGGCAATCTGACAACAAGAGGAAGGCTGATGATTCATCCAGAAACAACCATGGTCACCAGCAACAACCCTTCAAGAGGCAGAATGTCGCCAAGGTCTACAATATGGGGACAGGCGAAAAGAAGCCGTATGGGGGATCTTTGCCCAAATGCACCAAGTGCCATCTTTACCACAATGGCCCGTGCACCTAGAAGGTGCCACAAGTGCAACAAAATAGGACACTTTGCTCGCGATTGCAGGAATACTGGTAACACAAATATTGCTAATACTCAGAGGGGCAATAGGGCAGCTCCTAAAGGAAATGGTTGTTTTATGAGTGTGAAGCATCAGAGCATTTTTAAGAAGATTTTCCTAAGGCTGAAGATAAAGATGGAGGAAATGGGAATGCACAAGGCTGGGTTTATGCAGTTGGGAATGCAGAAAAGAGGGGAAATGCACCGGGAAACCCTGATGCCAATGTCGTCACGGGTACGTTCCTCTTAAAATAACAACTATTCATTCAATTCGTATTTCGACACTGTGCCGATAGAAGCTTTATATACACTGCATTTAGTTCCATATTAACCTCACCCCACTCCATTAGAAAATTGGGTTATGATGTCGAATTAGCCGATGGGAAATTGATTGGGATAGACACTATTATACGAGGATGCACTTTAAATTTCTTAGACCATCCGTTCAACATAGATCTAATGCCCGTAGAACTGGGTAGTTTCGATGTCATTATCGGAATGGACTGGTTAAGAAGATGTCACGCCGTGATCGTGTGCGATGAGAAACTTGTTCAAGTTCCATATGGGAATGAAACTTTAACTTTTTGTGGCAACAAAAGTAGCAACGGGAGAGAATCTCGGTTGACGGTTATCTCATTTCAAAAGCTCAAGATACTGTCAAAAGGATTGCCAAGTCTTTTTGGCACAGTATCCGCCAAGAAAGAGGAGGACAAGTCGGAAGGAAAACAAATAAAGGACGTACCAATCGTCCGAGATTTTCCTGAAGTATTTCCCGAGGACTTGCCAGGTCTTCCTCCGGCTCGACCGATTGGAAATTCGCAATGACTTAATACCAAGACCACACCCGGTAGCTCGAGCACCGTTACTCGATTGCTCCTTCCGAAATGAAGGAATTATCGTGAACAATTACAAGAACTTTCTGATAAGAATCATAAGGCCTAATTCCCTGCACTCTTGGGGGAGCCCGGGTCTTGTTCTCAAAAAGAAGGATGGGTTATTCAGGATGTGCATCGACTACCGTGAATTAAATAAACTAACAGTGAAGAATCGTTATCCACTCCCAAGGATCGACGATTTATTTGATCAACTCCAAGGATCCAGTATTTATTCGAAGATAGATCTGAGATCAGGATATCACCAGCTTAGAGTACGAGAGCAAGACATTCCAAAGACGGCATTCCGAACTCGGTATGGCCATTACGAGTTCCAGGTTATGCCATTCGGACTGACAAACGCACCTGCGGTATTCATGGACCTCATGAACCGAGTGTGCAAGCCTTACTTGGATAAGTTCGTAATTGTCTTCATCGATGACATACTTATTTATTCAAAAGACGAGAAAGAGCATGAAGAACATCTTAAGGCAATTTTGGAATTGCTTAAGAAAGAGAAGTTGTATGCAAAGTTTTCAAAATGTGAATTTTGGATTCCGAAGGTACAATTTCTCGGACATGTCATTGATAGTAGAGGCATACATGTGGATCCAGCCAAGATAGAGTCTATCAAAGATTGGGCGTCTCCCAAGACACCAACGGAGATCCGCCAATTTTTAGGTCTTGCTGGTTACTATCGAAGGTTCATCGAAGGATTTTCAAAGATTGCTAAGTCAATGACGAAACTTACTCAGAAAGGAATCAAGTTCGACTGGGGTGAAAAGGAAGAGAACGCTTTTCAGTTAATAAAGCAGAAGTTGTGCAGTGCACCAATTCTGGCTTTACCTGAAGGGAGCGAAGACTTTGTGGTCTACTGTGATGCGTCCCACAAGGGTTTAGGCGCTGTATTGATGCAGAGAGAGAAGGTGATTGCCTATGCTTCTCGACAACTAAAAGTTCACGAAAAGAACTACACCACCCATGATTTAGAACTTGGATCGGTAGTGTTTGCTCTAAAGATATGGAGACACTATCTATATGGAACCAGATGCACCATATTCACCGACCATAAAAGCCTACAACATATTCTCGATCAAAAGGAGCTTAACATGAGGCAACGCCGTTGGCTAGAATTGCTAAGTGACTACGATTGTGATATTCGTTATCATCCCGGGAAAGCAAACGTAGTGGCCGATGCGTTGAGCCATAAGGAACGGATTGAGCCATTGCGGGTTCGAGCCTTGGTTATGACAATTGGCTTGGATCTTCCCAGATGAATATTAGAAGCTCAGATCGAAGCCCAGAAACCAGAGAATCTCGTAAATGAAGATGTAGGCGGTATACTCCGAAGGGATATACCCAAGGAAAGATTGGAACCACGTGCCAATGGAACACTATGTTTACACGGCAGATTGGTTACCCTTGCTATGAAGACTTAAGATCCAATTATGCCAATCCCACAAGTCGAAATAATTCTTACATCCCGGTTCCGAAAAGATGAATAAGATGAGAATAAATTTACTGTGGCCAAACATGAAGGCAGACATCGCCACCTATGTTAGCAAGTGCCTGACATGTGCAAGGGTCAAGGCCGAACATCAAAGGCCCAACAGGTTGCAAGTAACCACCTAAATACCCGAGTGGAAGTAGATAAATCACAATGGATTTTATCCACCAATCTTCCTAAGTCGCGCAAGGTTTTGACCCAATACCATCTTGGTGATTGTGGATCGACTTACAAAATCTGCTCACTTCTTGCCAATAAGGGAAAATGATCCTTTGGACAAGTTAGCAAGGTTGTACTTAAACCAGATAGTCAAGAGCACGGGATACCTGCCTCAATTACTGTGATCGTGAGGAAGATTCACTTCAAATTTCCTGGAGATCATTTCAAAACTTGGGTACAGATATTAGTATGAGCACTGCGTATCACCCAGAAACTGATGGCCAGAGCAAGAGAACCATTCAAACTCTCGAGGACATGCTACGTGCTTGCGTGATCGATTTTGGCAAAGGCTGGGTGAAGCATTTGCCCCTAGCCGAGTTTTCATACAACAACAGTTATCACGCTAGCATTAAGGCCGCACCTTATGAGGCGTTGTATGGTCGAAAATGTCGATCACCGGTGTGCTGGGCGGAAGTTGGAGAAGCCCAACTGACTGGCCCGGATTTAATCCAAGAAACAACAGAAAAGATCGTCCTGATCAAGCAAAGAATGCAAGCTGCTCAGGATCGACAAAAGAGCTACGCTGATCGAAAGCGAAAGCCGATGGAATTAAAAGTTGGGGATAGGGTTATGCTCAAGGTCTCACCTTGGAAAGGGGTCGTACAATTCGGTAAGCGGGGCAAGCTGAATCCGAGATACGTCGGACCTTTAAGGGTATTAGCCAAAGTCAGGAAAGTTGCCTACAAGCTGGAACTTCCCCAAGAGTTAAGCAGAGTTCACCATACCTTCCATGTGTCTAATTTGAAGAAATGTTACGCTGACGAACTTTTAGTCATGCCGTTAGAAAGAGTTCACATTGATGAGACGCTGCGGTTTGTAGAAGGGCCCGTTGAAATTATGGAACAGGGGATCAAACGATTGGAGCGAAGCCGGATACCATTGGTTAAGGTTCGCTAGAACTCTAGGTGGGGTCCTGAGTTCACATGAGAACGTGAGGATTCGTTCCAGAAGAAATACCCACATCTCTTCACAAACCGAGCATCGTCATCTGCTATAAGGTCTTAAGCTTTGAGGACAAAGCTCTTTTAATGGGTGAAGACTGTAACATTTCTCATTTTCGCGTCATTGTACGACTCTATTAATGATCACCATTTATTTTAGTCCGATACGGGTTGTTGGAAACATAAAAAGTGTCGGTCACTTCCAAGTTGTAATAGGTCTTAGCTCGTAGATTGTGTCATGTTATGTATAGAAGCTAATCCGGCCCAAGGCCATATATAATTATTAAGAAGATAATTATTAACTTTGCGTATTTTATTTTTATTGGTCACGTAAAAGGGTTACGTTTCGCAATAAAATACATTTGGACACACCTCGAAAATACCTAGACTTACCTAGACTCAAACCAAAACCCACTTTTAAAACCTTAACACAAAATTTAATAAATTCTTGTGTTAGATACCCACTAGAGCCGAATTATGGGATAAGAATAACTAGAAAATCCTTAAATCTTACACTAAGTGCAATGTACATCTAGGTTTTAATTAAGATTTGTACAACATGTCTCTAGCTAGCTAATACACATGGGTTAAAGATCACTTTAGATCCTTTCCTTCCCTATGAAAACCCACGGCATACATATGTACACATAAGATCCACCTAGAAAATTTCATGATATTGCAAAGTACAGTGTATAAAACTCCCATTAATTAATGTTTAGTCAAATGTTCCCCCCCCCCCACTAATCTATTACACAATGGTTAATAGCCATTTGGTCTCTCTTTTCCTTGTATAATTGGCTAAATGCATGTATCCACACAAAACCATAAGATTTGCAAGTATCAAGCTAGATCTTGTACCAATATTTGCTCATTAAGAGTGGTACTTGAGTGGTTTAGCAAGAAACCATTTGAGGTTAACTAGGAAACCTCAAAAACCACCTCTTAAGGTTCGACATTGGTTAGTTTAGAACTAAGGAAGCTAACTAGCTCAAATTGCCTATAAATACACGCTCATATTGTCATTTAACGCATTTCTAAAACTCTCAAACTCTCTCAAGAATAAACCATACCCATTTACACACTCTTGCATACGGTTCTCACATAACCGAGCCCATACACGACCCACATTCCTTCTAAGGACACAAGGTACACTTAAGATCGCATACAAGGGTATTCAGAAGAGTATACGAGCTAAGGACTTGGGTATACGAGCTTTGAAGCTTAGGGTTATACACGGTTTGGGTTACACGATTGTGTAAAACACTTGGGTTAACTACGCGTTACGTTTTCAAGAAGCTAGGACCCTTGTAAGTGTCTTAGCCTACGTATATATTCTAGTTTCATGTTTGCTTCATGTGTCATAAGGCACGGTTATTATGTGTTAACAAGCTAAACATGGGTCGTGCCTAGCATGACACAACCCATGTCCACGTCATACAATATACAACATATATAGACTTGTGTGGTGAACCAAAATCCATAAGGCACGTAACAAAGATCTTGTGTATAAGCATGAATGTTTAATTATGACATGCACACGTAAAAATACTTAACCGAGAGGTTTGATAACTCGTTTGGAAACGGAAACACTTTCATGTCACGTATCACAATACTTAACAACTCGTTTTGCTCAATAAAGGATGTGTACACTATAGTATATGCGAACTAGGGTTGTTTGGGATATATCAAAAGAAGTTAGTACTGCTAGCAGAGTTAGTACTGCAAGCAGAAATTAATACTGCCAGGCTTAAGAAGTTAGTACTGCTAGCAGAGTTAGTACTGCTAGTATATTGTTAGTACTGCTAGAGTATTAATAATACCATTTTTGACATTCCTGAATTTTCTTGTGTCCAACACGAGCTCAAACAAAACTCTAATGAATTTGTAACTCACTAATGGGTTGTATGATACGAGCTGAGTTAGTACTGCTAGCAGGAGTTAGTACTGCTAGCATAATTTGTACTGTTAACCAAAGGTTAGTACTGCTAGCGGAGTTAATACTGCTAGCACATTATTAATACTGCTAGTGTATTAATAATACTGTCTTTGACATTCCTAAACTTAAGAGTTAGTACTGCTAGCAGAAGTTAGTACTGCTAGCAGAGTTAGTACTGCTAGCACATTATTAATACTGCTAGTGTATTAATAATACTGTCTTTGACATTCCTAAACTTAAGGGACTGTTCGAAATTCATAAGAACCAAAAAGGTATTTTTTGTAAAATAGAGGGACTAAACGTATCAATATGGAAACTTAGGGGTGTAAACGGTAAATATTCTATTTTAAACCATAAGGACTGTTTTTGCCGATAATAAAAACCTAAGGGAGTTTTATATAATTAAGTGATCTAAATAAACACTTATGGTATCGGACTAGCCGTGATATAAACACTAGCAAAACGGACGAATTACAATTCAGATACTATACGGGATTAAAACACAACTTAATAAATGTGAACATTTATTAACAACACATGTACACCACCACACAAGTGATAACAATATACATAAACTAGAAAGTTGTTATAGTTTATACGTTGAGACGTTAGCCTAAATATGTAGACTAAGACTTGACCGTATTTACTTAGGTAATTGACGGTGTGATTCACTGCCTGCTTGGATATTTAGTATCAACAAGAGGACTACTTTCTAAGGTGAGTTCATAGCCTCATGTTTTACAATTATTTAAATGATTTACATCCTTGGGGTGAGAACATGCTTTGTTTTACAAATTGGACGCAAGTGTACATTTTATACCATGATTACGTGTTTGCCTAAGTTACCATAACCCATTATGTCCATGATCATGAACTGTTAATTGCATAGATGTGATTGGGAATTACATTATGTGGGCGCGAATGTTATGGATAGATCTATTAGGGATTGACAATCCCCGTTCGGGTGACTAGCTATCACCGGGAACGAACGCATACCATGTCGAATTTGGGATGTTGCAGGGTTAGCACATCATTCACGGACACTCGTTGGCAAATATATTTGCATTCACATATGTCGAGCTTCAGTGTCATGAGCTTAGGAAAACGTAATTACTTTTTATGATGTTTGCATTTGTTGCTTAATCATACACTTGGAAATCTTGCGGTCCTACTATTGATTTACATAAACCTATGAATTCACCAACTTTATGTTGACGTTTTAAGCATGTTTTTCAGGTCAATAAGGCACGAGGTGCGATGATACATTGGAAGTCAATAATTGAAGAGTCAACACTTAAGATTTGGGGTCTTATTACATTTTAGGGAAAATTGTTATAAACCGGAATCTTTATTTATATTGTTGAACAATTTGAAGCCATGGGCTTATGTAACAAACAAGTATTTTGTTAATCCAATGTATCTTTTTCAAACGACACATTTAGTAGTCGTTCTCAGATCTTGTGCTATTGAGCCATAAATGTAACGCCCTCGGATATTCAAACATTCCACTGCGTACTCAGATTTGAGGGTGTTACACAAAACTTAAGTGCATATAATAATAATTTCATATTTTCCACCAACAATGTAATGGCGATCTTACATTTGTTACAAAAACTACAGAAACATCATTTGCTCGTCAAAGCAGCATTCTTCATTACTTGTTTGCACAATGTGCAGTTAAGCTCTGGTTGGTCACTAACATTGCATGCACTAACTATCCCCTCCATCTCCATTTCAAACATAGCCCTGCTACAAATACAATCAAATCAAGAGTCATAAAATTGCACATAACTTTAATTTTACAGCATCATATACGAAATCCATGATATAGAAATCAACATACACATTTTGTTTCACAAGAGACCCATTTTGTACATCACATTTCTACGCCTTACACAAAAGGCTTGTGAACTTTTGTTTACGATTAACTACCAAAATAACTAAAAATCGGTAAGATGTTATCATTATTAACCTTAAGTATATCTTACCAGCAAGATGCTTAAATATACGAAACCAAGACAGTGAGGAATACAGTCAAAATGAAGTGCGGCATACAAATATAAAGGATACGGCCCCATCATCGTTGACAACCTGCATAAAAAGAATAAGAGCTATGAAGGTCAACAACACTATTGATGTCATATAATGTATACCATGTTGGCAAATGTACCGGAGTTACACTTGATGTTGTCGTGTTAGGATGAACAACAGTATTGATGTCATATAATGTAAAGTTTTCTTTAGTACCATCTCATACTCTCTCTCAGGTTTGTATGTACCTGATTGCAATAAAATAAGAAGTGGTGAGAAGTGACTAAAACCACACATTTGAGATGCAACGACTTTCATTAGATGCATTTCTATTCATCTAGATGCACCATATAAAGTTTTGAAAGTTAATTTGATGTGTAGATGGTGCAAATTGATTTTCATGATTTTGGCACATGTAGAGGACCAAAAAATAAGAGAAATCATGAAATGCATCTAAAATACGTATATGCATCTAATTAAAAGCTAGAAAACACATTATGATGCATTATAATGCATCTAAGATTATAGAGATGCATCTAATTTAAGTCGATGCATATCGGATATGCGGTTATAGTTACTTTTTATCCTTCTTATTTTAAAAAAACTTCTCATTTGATCCTAACTATATATATATATATATATATATATATATATATATATATATATATATATATATATATATATATATATATATATATATATATATATATATATACATATACATATATACATATATATATATACATATATATATATATATATACATATATACATATATATATATATATTCCTATCCAAACACTATCATAATTATCTTAAATCTCCAAATCTTTTGTATTAGTTTCTACATTCTCAAACGATACACGATACGACTCTAATGACTTAAATGACAATTTTTTTGTCAAAAGAACATGATTGATCTAAGCTATATTAGCTCATGTGTTTCATCTAAAAAGATCTATATGTATCTAATTTTTAAAGATTTATACAAAGATGTAGTTGTACCATTTACAAACTTTATGAAAATATAGTTTTCAACCTTAAAATGAGCACTGAAACTTGGTAGAGGGAGTGATGATTATGAGTCCTAAAAATATCATTAATAAAGTAGTTTGTTAATCGGGCTATTTTTGAACTTGTTTCCGAACTGGACATCCTATAGCCCGTGTGCAACGTTTGTACGCTCGTACGCTCGTGAAAACAGATTTCCTTTCGCATCCTCTGTCCATAATTTTGCTATTGACATCCGCATGTAATCTCCAAACTCCATCATATCAAAACATACACATATCAGTATAAAAAATTAAGAAAGTTTAATAAGCTAACATAAATTTCAAATATATATCAAGTGGTAAATTTAAGAAAAATGTTTTCAAAGTTATGATAAGTAGGTGAAATAAGAAAATAAATGGAGTTTAAGAATTAAGTCTATAATATTATCAAATAGAAAACAAAGTGGATCATGTAAATAGAGCTGCATGTCTAATTGTGCTTATGTATCCTCCTTTTTTCGTCTTTCGTCCTACCAAGTAGGTAAGTGATACTGAACTTCAGGTGGCAACACTGACAGGGTGGGTAAAGGATTTGTTTGGAATAGGTCTTAGAAGTACGGGGAGAAATAAGCTTGTCTAGATATGGTTCCCATAAACAATTTTTTGTCCATTTTTGAAAGAAAATATGGATATCAAATGTCATAACTATAATTACAAAAATGATAAAATTCGTGTAATATTAAAAAGCTTTTTAGATAATATGATTTAATAGGTTCTATTTTGGGTTCTATTTTGGCTATTCTTCAATCAGGTTGACCCGTCCAACCCGTGTCACTTGTTCTCCGTTTAACTAATTTTTTTATTTACCGTGTTTGAGATACATCGGTTAGGACGCATACATTTTGAGTCAAAGACTAACCCTCTCCGGGTAACCTATACAGAGAAAATCACATTCGTTTACCCATTTGATATAAATTCAAATTGATCTCTTTACACGGACAAAGAATCCACACAGCTATTGTAGAGAATTAGATGGTAAAGCTATTGAGACCTGGACTAAAAATTTACCTCTTCAATAGACTTTTGGAAAAAGCTGCTATCCATTTATCCTCAAGCTTCACCATAATAGTTTTTGGATAAATGAGTTTAATGGAGGCGACAAAATGTTTGGGTGGGTATTGGGTCAAAGAAAATAACCTACTTTTCTAGTGAAACAACGACATAATGATCACTTGATAACATATCACGAACATCAAGATTTGTACCTTGAATAATTGTGATCTTCAAGTTTCCAATAACAGATACAAAATCTGTTTGAAAAAATATATCTACATCATCCTGCAAGAAAGATAAGAAATTACATCAGGAAGCAGGATATTAATTTAAGTTATTTATGTGTAATTAATCGCAAATTTCACATGTGAGATTAACAGGTGAAAAAGTATTTGACAAACATGGATAAGAAGCAATACATTGGCATCAAGATATGAGTTGTAATCTGTACTGCATCCATCTTTTTGCACAAACAGTTGATCATCATCAAAAATATCATAGCTATAGTAACAATAGCTTAATTGTGGTATCGATAACAACAATATGAATGTAATTTGCCAAAATGATTGAAAGATTATACATTGGTTGAAACCAACGCGGCTCTTTCACCAGGTTCTTTGACATTCGGAATGTAGTTGAAATCAGAAGCAATTAGTGACATCTTTGGCAGGGCTCCATGTAAAGCGTCTAGAAGTTTCTGAATCTCATACAAACATTTGTTACTACAATAAAAATGGATAATACAATTTCATATTCAATAAGTTTAATATGGTGTTTCTTACCAAAGAACCAGTACGTAACCAACATTGTCTAGGCTTAGGAAAGATTTTAACCAAAATGTTGCCTGGAACTGATACCTCTTGAATTTCTTGGGTTTATAATCGTTGTCCACATTTAAAATATTCAAACAATTTTTGAGCAGGGGATTTTGCATCGGTTTATACAGTTTGCATAATTTAGACATGCAATAAGCAGAGTGACATGTCATTAGAATAGCATACAAACTGAGACACATAAATACTGAGGACCTAATAGTCTAAATGGGTCTAAACTAATATCCCGAGTCAAACATTTTAACACATGCACATAAACAGGTCATAGATGATACTAACAACATGGTAATGTACTTATTCGGTTATTATCACCCGTCTTGTTTCTTTTCTACGCAAACTTCCTGTGATGGTGAAACTTGGTTTTCGGAGTAGATAAGATCGTGTAGAAGGTTATCAAGAACCTTAAAAGAGTCATTATAATCTAAAAGTATAAATAAACCATATAGACGACATGCCAAAAACTTCTAAGGTTCCCTTCGGCCAATCAAGTGGATTATGTTGTACACATGAATATTTGTTTGTATCACCACTACCAGCTTATTTTAAGTGTTCTTTTCAATGAAAATCAATTCCAAACATCCTCTAATGATCTTTGTTACTTCTTTATCCAATACAAACATAAGTGTGGCAATAAATTAAAATTCACTAACATAAAAACAGAACCTATGTGTAAAAAAAATCTAGCAATCATAACAAATACTATCAATTTACAGATTGGTTAACCCAATCATCAATTCAAGCACAAAAACACAAACCCGCAATCTAATTGCCAATAAATAACAAAAAACCTAAATCAATACATGAATTAATAGATATACGTCAATAGGTAGAAGATTAAAATCCATTGAATTCATTAGCCGAAAAACATACCTTTGATTATAAATTAAACAGACCAGTTGGAGATGGAGACTGTAAAAGATGATTATAATCAAGGGTGTGCGAATGGAGGATGTTAGGGTTGGTTGGAGATGGAGATAAGCGGAATTTTGTTTATTGTGCTGTTTTTTGATAATTTTACAATTTAGCACAAAAGTTACATAAGTAGCCCCTTATGTTTTACCCTTCAAGATTTAAAAATCACAGCCGCTTTTTATTAGTTTCTTTTCAGACTTTTGACACATTAATTTTTGCAAGATTTTTTCTTCTACACGATTTTTCTTCAATTTCGACCAAATTGAAGCTCAATTTTGACTTTTTATCGACCAATTATATTGCACGATTTTGCATACGTGGCAAAATCAAGCATTCTGATTGGTCTAATTTTTTAATTCATAAGATTTAATCTCATAGAACACTCCGAAATGATGTAATTCTTTTATTATATAAGAGATTGTTATCAAGTATTATGAAATCAGTTTCTATATGTTAAAGATAAATAACTCGGGTAATATAAAGAATGTCTATTTTAGTCATTTTACTTGTTAATTCAATAAATAATTTGTTTTCCCAAACACTTCAAAAGTTGATTATCTAATTATTGCGATTTCAAACAACATAATCAAATCCAAACACTATATTTCAAAATCACGTTTTGATACAGCTGATTATTTGATTATCCGTTTTCAAAACGAATAATCTATTTTCAATAAGCAATCCCAAACAACCCCTTAGTCTATTTGAAGAACTTGGATGTCTTTCACTTGAACTGTACAATAATGATCTTTCGGGTAAATTCTTCCATGTATAGCAAGCTCTCCTCGTTTGCAACGTTAAAACTGCCTAGAAAGGAGCTAAATGAACGCAGAGCTAGCAACATGAAACAAAATCAATACTGTGCCAAGTTGCCAACTCCTAAAAACTTAAATACAAAAATGGTCGGAACATCTAAAACCATAAAATACTGGATACCTACTGCAATGGTTGTTGGCCAAAAAATATTGCAGGGTTGAGGCGTACTTATTTCACTAATCCATGGAGTTCTATTGCAGTAATTGCTGGAATGGTCCTGTTTGTTCTTACCGTGATTCAAACCTTTTTTACCATCAAGCCTCCTGGATACAGCAACTAGATTTCAGCGGCAATCTAGATTTATCTTCTTTCGTTATTTACCGTTTCACCTCTTATGTTATTTCGTCTCTTTTAGTAAACTTGTGGATGTATCATCACTTGTTTGATGATTTCTCTTTTCCAATTCAGAAAACTCTCATGCATAATTTGGAAAAGAATAAGCCGGGAGGTATTATGTTATGTATTATTCAGTTGTATGCTAAGAATAACCAATGTAGTTAACTTTCAGCTATATCATTTCTGAATTTATGAAAAAAATAGTGCATTGTTGAGCAATACCAAATTTCATCCGTACTGATTTACCAGCTTATGTGTTTCTCTATGTTCACCATTGGTATAGTTATCTCTATTATTTGACTATTTTATATAGTCTAGGCATTGTGATGTGTTGATTCACAAATAAAGGGACTTTCTACTGGCTTCAGAATATTACAATCTTAAGTCTTTTTTATTTTGTATGTGCGTTTAAGTCATGATTTAAGCTGACCACAATATATTTAGACCCCGTGAAGAACTTTGATGTCTTTCACTTGAACGGTACAATGATGATCTGTCGTGTAAATTCTTCCA
>BQNB010138072.1:0-17759 GCA_026074375.1 Tanacetum coccineum | reverse complement strand
AGATAAGCTATGTTTCCAGTCATGTGCCTTAAGCAACCACTGTCAACAAATCCTTTATCATCATGTTGTGGCTTGCCCAACATAAAAGAATAAGGAAATTAGATTCCTTTGGGGACCCAAGCCATTACTGACTTGGATTTGCCTCGTGCATTAATGTAGTTGTATCTTTTAAAATCAAGTGATGCACCATTAGGTTTGGTAGGTTTCCAAACCCAATATGCTGAGGACTTTACAACATTTACCCCTCTTACCCTAACAGCATTAACTTGTCAAGTATAAGACCTAGCAGTATTAACTGCATTATGCCTTCCAGTATAATAGTGTCTCTTTGCTTCATGTACAGATCTTCTAGTTAATGTTGTTTGCTTATAAAAAGGCCTCTTAGCAGTTGATTGTGCTTGTTTTGAAATATGTGTCTTTGATTTAGCACTATGAATTGCTATTTTAGGGTGAGCAGAATTAACTTGCCCAACAGTATTAAGTGGTGTGAGGCCAGTTTTCAACAAAACTGCTTTGGGAGACATATTCCTAAGTACATTAGGGTGTATGTTTTTGGCATCCATCCTATTGTAGTTATTTCTAGATACTATGCCTCTGATACCAATTTTGGAAACCTAATTAATCGTTAGATTGTTTAAGCTCAGGTTGTTTAGACCTTTATCTAGGATAATATCAATGTTCATAAGTTATAAAAACAAAGCGGAATAAGAACAAAGATATTCAACAAGGTGTTCTTCATTAATAACCAAACGTTCTTTATAACCCCAATTCTAGATGATCAATTCTAGAACGGTTACTCTAACTAATAACATGAATAATAGATTCTTGAGGCTAAAACAAACAAACCCTAAGCGTCTACACTTAGGCATAGACTCATCATGTTCCTCAACACATTGACACTCCAATCCTCAATAATAGGGGGCAACATCTCTTCCCTAACTTTTCTTAGGTTCTAACTTCACTAACACTCTTACTAGTTGTTAGTTGCCTATACCTTTCAACAAAGCTACTTTTATCCTGTGATACTTGTTCTTTTACCAAAGACTTATTAGAATTTTCCTTAGAATTATCTGATTCATTTTCACAAACAACATTAGACTCTTGCTTACTGTTCTCAGGACCATAACCTTTGAATTCAGGCTCTTTGAATTCATCAAGACCATAATAAGACAGATCTAGCTTGTTAGGTCTATTATAAATTAAAGGATGAGGTGGAGAGGAAAATCCACTAGTATCCCAAACCTTTTTACATTTCAGTTATCTGACTTCCTAACAACAGATTCTAAGTCTTTGAGGCTTAAACAAATTTCACAATATAAAATCAATGCCATCTTTTTCTTGCTTAACTTTTTCAAACTCTGTTTTAAGCATATTAATTTCATATTGCTTGCATCCTACTTCTCTTTTAAGGACATCAACTTCTTCACAAAAAAGAACCTTATTCTTTCTAAATGTGACAAGTGATCTCAATTGGTTGCTAAACGTCTTTTATAAGTACTGCTTTAATTCAGTTCATGAAGTTAAAGCAAGAAAATCATCTAAACTTGTTTCTTTAAGTTTCAAGTTTTTCAGACAAGTTTTATGACAGTTATATCATGTATACCTCTGAGTCGAAAATGGCCATTAGAGCCCATGTTTTCTTAACATGTCTTCTGCCAATGTCACTCCGAATCAAACCTACACCATCAATAGCCAACATTGCCTTTGAAGTGTCTTAATTGTTTCCTTGCTTCCTGGTGTTGTCTTAATTTCTGAACTGACCTTCCTTACTTCTTGGTGCTCTGCACTCCCTGGCAAAGTGTCCCAACTTATGACAGTTGTAACACTCCATCTTAGATTTATCATATCCAGCAATATCATTGACATTAATGAAAAATCTTCTTGCCTGTCCTCTATAGTACTTCTTTGCTCTCAAACACTTAGCAAGGAGAGCTGTCCACTTCAGATCCATTGCATCCAAATCATCTCAATAAAATTTGCTCTAAGTCCGATGTAATTGACATTAAAACCATTTGGTTTTCAATCCATGAAAGCATACACAGTATTATCATTGACACTTGCAGTGCAAACTTGTGGACTAGGCAGTTTAACACTAGGCCAACAGCACTAACTTGTGAACAAGCAGTTTTTAGCATCATTGGAACTAGCTAGAGCTTGGTGCAGTCATGAAGCCAAAAGTTTGACCACACAAGATTTACCAATAGATTTCCTTCTAACCTTTTATTTCAACAATTTAGAAATTGTTATACAAATCATCTATACTCATAGTCCTCAACCCAGCTTATCATCCAAACAACTATATGAGTGTTCCACTCAGATCATGTGGTAAGCTGCTTAAAAAATTTGAAGATTAAATCTTCTTGGCCAATGATCACACCCAAGATAGCAAGCCTACTGACTATCTTTTGAAGCCTATTGAATATAAAGTCAAGAGACTCTGCACTTATTGCACTGAAATTCTCATAGTATTGCTTTAGGAGAGTTTTCTGAGTTTTCTTGGTAGCTGCATTACCTCCAAATCTTGTTCAATGCCGCCAACATAGATTTAGCATCTGGAGACTAACTGAAATGTTAGCTGATGTTCATGTAGAAGTGCCTTGTTAACAACCCCTAGCTTTACATCATTCTTTTTACTTATCGTTTTCTTCTGTAAGTTACGGAGTAGACATCTTTGAAATGTACGCCAATCTCCCTGAGATGTTTGACGAAGACTGAAACCCATGAATCACCATTTTCTATCACTTCCCAGAGTGCATAGTCTTAGATCTGGAAGTACTGCTTAATCCTAATAGCCCACATCTCATACTCCCCTAATTTGAGTATGGGAAGCTTTGCAGTAATGACACTAATGTAGATTTTCAAGCACCATGTCTTCTAGATCAAAGATCTCAAACAAGGCTCAGATACCACTGTTGAATCCTTACCTAGATCGATTCCTTAGGTGTCAAGTTAAATTACCTTGGATAAATCAAAAATAACTTGTGTATAAACTTTTTTATATTTGTATTGTAAATTTAAAGTGTAATGCGGAAACAACACCTAATACACTATAAGTAATTATCAATGACACATAAATCTTGAACAACAAGATATAACCAAACGCTCCAATATTATTAGATCAATAATACGGGTACTCATAACATATAACTGGGTTAAACAACCAACCATGAAGCTTATTCTCAATCAACTTTGACAACTATGAAAACTGATAATGATACGACTGTGTGTTTTATGATATCTCAACTAATACCCTAGAGCCTCCTTTTATAGACTAAGGAGTCCTAGTCGGCTTACAATATATTCCTAAGATATCTCAATCATTTCTAAACATAAACGTAATTTTCTAAATAAATACATTATGTATAGATCTTATACATAAATACCTCAACACTTATCTTCACACGAATTCTTGTTCACCAAACAATCATTATCTCTTTAAATGTCTTCTTTATCCTCTTGATAGTAGAAAGTCTTCAAACAATGTAGATCTTTCACCAGCAACACTAATAAAACATAATCAGATAGTAACATTCGTACAGCAGATACAAATACACACAATACAGTAGTAACTTGTACTACATCTAACTTTTATACTATGCAGCACTAACTACTTAGCTTATAATTTAGGACTATCAACACTGAGTAGTCTCAACTAACAACAGTAACTTTATTTCAATCAAGTACTAAATTAAACTAACATTAGAAACTAGCAGTGGTAACAATATACGTACCAAGTCTAGAACCACTTATCATAAATTTCCATTATGTACCTGAGCAGCAGTAACAACTAAGAATTCCATTGAAGTCTTTATAAGTCCCAACAAGTATCTAGGTAGAATGTAGGAAATCTGATTGGGTACAATGCAAGGCAGATTGTAGGGAATCAGAATGGGTATAATGAGGTGTAGAATGTAGGGAATCAGGTTGGGCAAAATGTAGTTTAGAATCCAGGTATTCAGAATGTTGGAAATCAAAATAGGCTTATTATTGTTCCAGGGATTGCTAATCAGAATGGGAATAGTAAGTTTGAAGTAGTCAACGGGTAGTGGGGTAATGGTAATGGTGGAACAATGGTAAATCAGATAAGGTGTTACAACTTAGCTAGGAGTGGGTCATTAGCTAGGGAAACTGCACTTCATGCAAGGAGAATGGGAATGATGCTTATCTTCAGACTCAGTGCTGATTCCTCAATGGAAAGAAGGCGGGGATCAACTCTAAGCGAGGGGAATTTTATTTAATGTTTCTATAGAGAGACAGTGAAAAATTGACGAAGTCAATGCAAACTAACATCTTGATTGGAAAATACCGGCAGCAAGCATCGACATCGGGTACTTTAGATTAACAAAGCTTTCTCTACGATTTATAGTGGATCACTGAGAGTTTACACCATTATGAAAATTTGTTATGAAATAATGAATCTGTAATATGTTACACAGAGTAACAATATTTTAAGCTACTCGAGGACACTAGTAAACCACATTTAAGTTTGCAACATATAATAGCAATGTTAATCATCTGGGATTCTAGTAATGCGCTCCTAATGGATTTTTGATTAACAACATACTCATACTGTTGAAGAAAACATGGTGCTTACATTGAGTCTCCTAATATAATAATTTGGTCATTGAAGTTGAGAAAGTCAACAAGGTCAATCGCAAAATGAGAGAAATGAATGCCGATTTGACCACTGAGCTTGCAAGATATAAGGGACAAGAAAAATGTTTTGAATTCAATCAAGAAAAATTTGTTAAACTTGAAAGTAGTTATAAAAACTTTGTTTATCAAGAACAATGTCTTACTAAAAAAGATAAATGATCTTCACTTAAGTTCTGCAAAACCGATAACGACTTTGAATGAGGAAATTGCAAATCTAAATAACCAGCTTTTAAAAGAAAATCAACTGTTTCCTATCTTTAAGAAGAAAGGGAAAAGTTGAAGAGTGATTTCAAAACATGCAAAGATGAGCTTCTTGTTAAACTAATTCAAGATGATACAAAATTAACGGATTATATAACATTTTGGTTAAAACGAGTCAATGATCAAACGATGTCATAAGGATTCACCATAGCCAGACTCGAATATAACCACACTAAACAAAAAAATGGCTCAAGTTATCAAAATCCCTTATATCTCAATCAAGCTCAAAAAAGTAACAGAGTTTGTATAATAGAAAAGTGATACTAGATAAGCATTATCTTCCTGCTATGTATGATTCAGAGGAAACTCTACAACTTGCTCAAGAGAGTTGTTTGAAAATGAAACAACTTAACTAAGAAATAAAACTGGCAAATTATGCAAAGATTAATAAACTTTTAGAGGTTTTTGTTTCTCAAAAGGCCAAGTCACGAGAAAAGGTGTATTTTTAAAATACTTCCAAAATGACCAGTGTGTGCTAACATAGTTTCCAAACTAAATTTCATACCCGAATGAAGAAATTTTTGGATGATAATCCTTCTCCGATGTGTTTGCATGAAAATTTCTTAATATGAAGTAAAAGACACCATATGTAACTCTTCAACATTTTGTAAAATTCAAGAATTTCATTAATTAAATAATTGGTCGACAACTGTTCATCAAGAGGTTCATAAGATTTTAAAAGATGAAATTGCTCCTATCGATAACCAAGTTGACGCTAGAGTAATGAATTTTGAAAAGAATTTTTTAAAAGAAGCAGCTAAATTTGTTTGAGACTTCAAATCTCTTACGAATGAAGCTGATGAATCTCTTGATATGAATAAGGTTTTGGAATATGAAAACGAGCATCTCTTTAACTAGTTCTTAGTCAGGATATTATGTCAATTGTGCAAAATAATTATGTTATAGATACTTAAATCTCCAAACTAAGCTTGATCGTACACAAGAAAAACTTGAAACTTGCATCATTAAAAAGGAGAAAGAATATGTTATTGTTTGGAATGATTGGTACAAAAAATGTATAGAATGAAAATATTATAAGATATCTAATGACTAAAGTTCTATTAAGAGATTCAAAACCAAATTGAATGGTTACAGGCTCAATTGGGAGATCTCAAGGTTCAAGTTTTGAATTCTCCATGTGCATATAAAAAATAAAAAAAAAAAAAAAAAAAGAAACCACTTGTACCTTGTGTCTCAACAAGTTGATTATTGAGGAACGTGTCCTTAGAGATTAAGTTATGTCCCTTGGAAAAAGAGAATGAAACTTAAGGCTATTTACCCAAGAACCAATTTGATCTATCCAAACATACACGGGCTCAAACCAAATCAAAAACTGAACTCTTTGCAAGAAAAACTTAATTATACAATTTATTACAATGCTAAGCAAAGCGAGCCGAATTATTTGGCAAGTTTTTTTGAATAAACTTACACTGTCAAAGGTACGAGTGTTAAAACTGAGTATGCTAAACCATCCATCTTTGAAACCGACCCTTCACAATCTTTTGAACACAAATCAGTTGTTAGACAACCGATAGTGTTTCAATCTAAACGTTCGAAATCTTCAAAAACGCGGTATATTCCCAAGGTTGATGTGAAGAATGAATTGACAAAACCAGTCACTTCACACTCTGTATCTAACACACAAGAATCAAAAGTTGTAATAAACAATAAAGTGATTGCCCCAGGAATGTTTAGGATTAACCATCCTAAGAATTCTAGGAAAGACAACTTTGTGCCTAACAAAAAAGTTAAAGCAAGCACATTAGGACAAAACCGATCACTGTTCTTCACAACCTTAATGTCACACTAAACAAGATATTAATTCTAACATTAAGGGGGGGGGGTAAATGGTTTTATCTTCTATATTCAAGAGAAAGCCACTGCTAAGGACCAGAAGACCACAACCTAGAGCAATACAAAGAATGATAAGGGTCCCCTCTGCATATAATGTGGATTCTAAAAGAATCCTTAGAACCATGTAAAGGATAGGTTGTTCTAGGACCTATATCAGGATTGACAATAACAATGAAAACAAAATGGCACGACGGAATTTAAATAAAGAACATCGTTATTGTTAAACAAGGTTTTATTACCAAACGTTTACTACAAGCCCAATTTCTAGATGATCAATTCTAGAATGGTTAAATTCTAACAGGGTTCAAGGAAACCTTGACACCTTGGGGCTACACCAACTCTACTAGACGTCTACATCTTTACACTTTGTGTACACACACGTTTTCCACACACAGTGATACATAAAACTATGTGTCTATGATCTCTTTATATAGGGAGAGATCACGACTTACAAAGGAATCTTTAATGTATTAGGAAACTAATTAAATCTAATTAAAACTTTCCTAATCTTTATCTTTGACATCTTTGACCAAATATGCATATCTTGTAAGCATCTCTTCTAGAATTCTCCATCTTTGGTAGAACTCCTCCTTTAATGACGATTTTGGATCCTATTTTGTTTCATTCTTTTATAACGAGGTATATTTTCCCAAGGTTGATGAGAAGAATGAAATTGACAAAACCAGTCACTTCCACACTCTGTATCTAACACTAACACCAAGAATCAAAATTTTGTAAATAAACAATAAAGTGGATTGCCGCCAGGAATGTTTAGGTATTAACCATCCTAAGAATTCTAGGAAATACAACTTGTGGCCTAACAAAAAAGATTAAAGCTAGCATAGGACAAAACCGATCACTGTTTCACAAACAATGATTTACAATTGTATTTCATACCAATTAAGGTAGAGAGGACAATTATAAATATTGCTATATCAATTTAACTCCAAAACCCATAAAACTTTAACCACAAATTGATTTCTTGAAGATTAGGGTTTCTTCAAAAACCTTGTAGATCCTAGATCAAGAGCCTCGTGGCTCTGATACCAATTGTAGAGTCTAAAGAATCGTTGTAATTCAATGATAACATAACTCCTTAGATCGTTGTAAGGAATAAGAACAAAGATATTCAACAAGGTTTACCATTCATACGTTTTCACCAAGCCCCAATTCTAGATGATCAATTCTAGAACGGTTAAATTCTAACAGGGTTCAAGGAAACCTTGACACCTTGGGGCTTCACCACACATATGCTAACATCTACATCTTCATGTGGGACGTGTCAACCCACATACACATGTTTTACACCTTTGGTGCACACACACATACTTTTTGGCACACAGGGATACTCAAAACTATGTGTCTATGATCTCTTTATTTAGGGAGAGATCAAGACTTACAAAGGAATCATTAATGTATTAGAAAACTAATTAAACCTCTTTAAAACTTTCCTAATCTTTATCTTTGACATCTTTGACCAAATCTTCATATCTTTTAAGCATATCTTCTATAATTCACCATCTTTGTAGAATTCCTTAATAACGATTTTGATCCTTTTGTTTCATTCTTTTATTTATTTTGTCTCATCAAATCTAGAATCCCAACAATCTTCCCCTATTTGATGATGACAAAACAAACAAAGTCGTGTACGAACTTCATCATAAAGCCAAAGCTTCCCCTGAAGTTGAGATGTAATCATCTCCCTGAATGAAACAAACTTCCTCTTAAGTAGATTTCCTTTGTACCATGCCACACCAAGGATCTACAAGTTGCCAATTGTACCTGTTAACACCTTCTTTCCCTTTTTGTCATAATCCAATAGGGGACATATGAATATAAGCAACTTTGATCTTGACCACTACAAACCAATATCATACTTCTAATCCAAGCCTTCTAACTCCTCAAATTACCCACCATTAAGCACAATAAGAAAAATGAAATTAAGTAATAGAAACACACACTAGCAGTAGTAATAATGACTAGCAGTAGTAAAAACCTTCACCTCAATGCCACATGTAAATGGTTAAACATTTTTAACAATAAGCTTCCACTGAAACCCATATGTTAACCATTTCTTGAATCTTCAATTCTGTTGGCTCTATGTAATGATCACTGATGAAGAAAACTAAGTATAACGAACTTGATGCTGAAGTAGAATAACTCAAACTTGTGTCTTATGTCTTGTACTATCCATGTGACTCCAAACTCATAAATAAATCTGTGAAATATAAGTAGATCGCAACCTCTTGAAAAAAAATCTCATCTTCTATGAGACACATAACCAAAGTGATAGCAAATGTGAGCATTGAGCACCATAAGTTAGATCACACACCTTTGCTAGATTTGTCAAGTCTTTGTTACATCGTTTCTAAGCACGAACAAGTTATCTTTAAAGTGTAACACCCACTTTAAGATATGATAAGAACACGCATCCGAAAAACTCAACTACAACATCGAATAAGTGATAATCAATCGTCTTCGTAACCAATTCAAACAAATAATCCAAAATATGAGCCTTTAAACGTTTACGAACATTTAAAATAAATCTCAATCTGTTAGCTTCCGCTTAGACGAAGCATCTTGTTCAATTCGAGATCCAAACCATGTGTGTTATCCGTTATTATACAATGCTAGCAGTACTAAATATACAAAGCAACCTCGCAGTACTAAAAACCAACGAACAATACTAACCAAATTATAACTGGCAGCATTAACTTCCCTTCTTTGACAACACTAATCATCAACTGCTAGTACTAAAAATATTCGAACAGTACTAATGTAAAGGAGCAGTAGTAACACATATTAACATTAGAAGTTACTACTGTTCTATTAGCAACGCTTTAACTGTCACAAAACTGTCACGAATCTGTTACAAAGCTGTCGCTAATCTGTTACTACACTACATTCTCCTTCCTCTCATAGCTATTAGCGACACTTTTTCTGTCACTGTTCTGTCACTAATATGAGTACTCTTTCCTCCTATAGAATTTAGTGACGCTTAATCTGTCACTAATCTGTCGCTAATGTGTCACTAATGTGTCACTAATTTGCATTCTCCTTCCTCCCATTCTTTTAGTGACACTTTTTAGTGTCACTATTCTGTCACTAATCTTCATTCTTAAATATGACAAACGTGACAGTAGTATCTCATAATCTATAGGAGAATCCAAGTATAACATGTAATCGAACAACATTAACTTTTCTTAAGACGAACGAAACTTGCAATCAGTAACTTTTTATTCGAACAGCATTAACAATTAAGCCAGTAGTACAAACAAGTAGCACAAACGAGCAGCAGTAAGTTATTCAAGCAGTATTAACTTACTCCATTGGCAGTACTAACTGCTAACAAGCAGTACTATGCCACAAGCCAAGCAGTACTAATGCATCATCATTTAACAAACGATCGATCTAAAACTATCCAACACATTCATATCATTTTTCCCACATTACGAGCATTAAACAAGTTACTTTCAACATCCTTACTAGGGTTCATCACCGATCTAATGATCGACTCACCAAAACTAGTAAAGACAAAAACGTATACTTACTGCTCCTCCTTGATGCCGTTTACACATGATAACATGTTTCTGTTTTGATTGCAATTAAGGTTTAACAAACCCTAATATTGACGAATATGACTAGTATCCAAAACAAAAAACTTAAACCTTCGTTTATTCATAACTTTTATCTTTATCTTCTATACCTTTTATCTTCTTAAGGAGATCTTTTAGAATCTTCAAAATCTTCCATCTTTTTGAAGAATTCCAGCTTTGCGTTTAAGTCCTTCTTGTTTTATTCTTTTATTTATTTTGTCTCATCAAATCAATAATTCCTAACAAACACATAGACATATTGAAAGATTAAAAGGATAAATAGACTTCATTTGATTAAAACATGTGTTTAAGGCTGATACATTAGGGTTTTGACACCTTAAAAATAGCCTAAACAACTGCTACAATCGACTTCTAATATTAGGGTTCAGTTCCCCAAAGTTACACCTCTAAAAACCCTAAAACGAGTTTGTATATATAGGTTTTTGAGCGCAACGGCGTCACAAGGTTTCTGACGCCGTCACTCCGCCAAATCTTCTTGGGTTTCTTTTGAGGCGGCTACGTTCTAACATCGTCAAAAGTTTCCTGATGCCGTCTCTTGTATGATCTGACACTGTCGCAAGGAATTGCAACGCCGTCTCTAGGCATTGTATGAAATTTTTCAAGAGACTTTAGTGTAGAGTCGTTGTCTTGTTCGTTTCTTCTCTAGTTGAGCCCAAGTCACATGTATTTCCTCCAAAAGCCATCCAAATGCTAAAAGCACAAAAACAAACGATTTAGCATATAGTCTGGGCATATTTGTGTGATTTAGGGGGTTAAATGACCCTAAAAAGTATATAAAATGACACCTCATCAATTTCAAACAAGGGTAATATAGTAAACTTGATTCAACTTCCCTATCTATTTTTAGTAGTAGATAATTAATTTAGGACAGATGAAGTAATTAACTAAAGCATACGAATTACATTCCAAATTGATAAATGTTATAACATCCACAAATTCAAATAAACATTCAAATTAACACCTTCATATAAATATACGAATTACTACTCCATACGAAGGTTTTCCATTTCATTTAAAAGCTCATGAAGTATTGTAGCTGACTGACATGCATGGTCCTTAGGATGCCTTTCTATATCTAGTCTTGTCTCTGGTATCTTTATCTTCATAGCCAAGAGCTTGCAATTTGAGCACTTTGGGTTTCCAAGACTTTGTGCAGACATAAGGTCCCAAAGAAAAACTTGCACCCAGAGAAAAACTTGGAGGTGTTGAAGGTCCCGAAGCAGAAATTAGATGGAGCCGGAGTTCATCCTTCCATATAAAATATCCACATCCATGATATTGTATTTTTGCATGTTAAAAAGTAAGCAAAACATAAGAAATGTATTTTTAACAAAATTATTTATATATCACATAAACAAAAAACTTTTGATTATTGGCCTTTGAATGAGGACATGCATAGTAATGTCTACCACGACTATGAGGTTAATGTGATTTTCTCAGCACTACATCTCCTTCTCCACAGTGACACTTAAAATTTTTATATGGCTCCATCTGATTAGCCACAAAACCGAGTGATGGTGGCCGGGTGGTGATGGTGAGGAATGTGGTGTTTTGAGGATAAGATTTTGTGAGGATGAGAGTTAACCAGATATGCTTTTATGGTAAAAAGCGAGAGCTTTTAGCGATGACATATAACGACTACATGCTGTCGTTATAGGTTCTAGTCAAAGTCAATAAAGTGTTGGTCACAGTTAATATAACTTGTATATCCATATCATATCAACTCATCTGTTTAACATATCTTATATATTAATGTCATCTCAACTCATCCGTATAACATCTCATGTATATTAATATCATCTCGATTCATCCGTATAAGATCTCATGTATATAAATATCATCTCGACTCGTTTGTGTAACATCTCATGTATATCAATATAATCTCGACTCATCCGTTTAATATATCTTATATATATGAGTATCATCTCAACTCTATCCGTTTAACATATCTTGTATATTAATATCATCTCAACTCGTCCGTTTAACATATCTTGTATATCAATATCATATCGACTCATCCGTATAATATCTCATCTATATCGATATAATCTCTACTTAACCATTTAACATATCTCGCATATCAACATCATCTCAACTCATCCGTTTAACATATCTTGTATATCAATATCATCTCGACTCATTCGTTTAACATATCTTTTATATCAATATCATCTCGACTCATTCGTATAACATCTCATGTATATAAATATCATCCTGACTCATCTATTTAAATAAACCGACTCTCACACGCGATCTTGATCCACTGATATTTTGAATCATTTTAAAACCATTTATAATTATATTAAATCATTTATTAATAATCTCAATAATTTATAATTAATTTAAATCATTTATAATTAATTTAAATTGTTTTACATTTATTTATAATTAATTTAAATTATTTATAATTATTATAAATCATTTATAAATAATTTAAATTATTTTTATATTAATTATAATTAATTTAAAATTATTTTTAATATACATCTAATAAATAATTCTAATAAAGTTATTGAAAAACTAGAAAAGTATTGGATGTGTGATGAAAATAATAGTGTTTGTTTTTAGGAAACTGGATTTGGTAACTACTGATATTCAATCAACCACCGACCTAGATACTAGTGCGGATTAGTTTGATATCATAACTAGAACACACACAATCTTGCAGTTTATAATTGATAGAAAGAGTGAAGAACAATGCACAAGATATAACCATGATCGAACGTCTAATTAGTAAAGAAAAATGACGTCAAGACGCATCCCGTTCACCTCTTTTGGGGTGGAAAACCGACTCCTTGCACGTATGGACCAAAGTCGGCGTGACTTCTACACAAAAAGAAAGACACGTTTACTTGGGACAGAAGCAAACCTAAACGTTTTAACACTCATAATATAAAGACTAAACTTGTAACAAGTTTAGAATTAGGCTTTATATTAGCTTACACCGACACTCTAACGACTTTAAACACTGTTGAAAATTAAGTCCAGATACCACCTTCTTCGAGGCATCCGCAACATTGTGTTTAGTACACACCTTCACAACTTTGACTATTTTTGCTTCTAAGACCTCTCTAATAAAGTGATAATACACATTAATATGCTTAGCCCTCTCATGAAAAACCTGATTTCAAGATAAAGGTATTCGCCCCTGATTATAACAATGCACTGCCACCATGTTTAGTTCCACACCCAACTCTTATAAGAGTCCTCTTAACCACATAGCTTCTTTCATAGCCTCTGTAAGGGCCATATACTCCACCTCTGTAGTTGAAAGAGCCACCACATATTGTAACGTTGCTTCCCAACTTACAACACATACCTGTATTAATGATGCGTAACCAATGATTGGCCTATCTTTATCTAGATCCTTAACGTAGTCTAAATCAACAAAACCCGTTACGTTTACATAAGAGTTTGAATAGTTAAAAGAAGATGAAGACACTATGGAGACTTTCAATCACAAGTTAATTTAAGATTTGTATTTGGGGATCGTGATATGTTAACCAATTGATGATTTAGGGTTATAAAGGGAAAGCGGGTTAAATACAAACCGGGTTCAAAAACGGGCCCAGTATAAACCATGGGTTGAGTTAAAAAACAAGTCCACATAAGATATATATGTGCATGTATAATTACTTGTTATCAAACTAAAAATGATATGGTAATATAACCAGTCAGTTAGACTTGTCATAGTAAGGATACTGGGCGACCTACATTTTTCCTGCCACATCACCTTTCTCTCTTCGACAATCTACAGGCGACCTACACTTTTCAAAAAAAAAAATTAACAACAAAAATAAAATTCATTAATAATAAAAACAATACATAATTATTTAAATAAAATTAAAATATTACAATAAACTTGTACCGTTTCTTCATGCGTTCTTACGGGATCATCATCACGATGTTGCTCATCTGGATAAAATCTAGGAGAGATCGCCTGCTCGTTGTCTTCTATAATCATATTATGTAATATGACGCATGTGTACATTATATCCTTTATTTTACTTAGCGTCATCCCTCGAGCCGGTTGTTTAATTATCTTTCACTGGCTCTTTAAAACACCAAAAGCTCGTTCAACATCTTTCAGTGATGCTTCATGCGGGGTCTTATACATTTTGCGTTTGTGATCATTCGACCCCGGATTTGAAATAGACTTTATAAGAATGGACAATTCCGGATATATACCATCAGTAAGATAATATCCCCTTTTATTGGTCACTTCATTAGCCACAAATGAAACTTCCGGTGCTTTGGATTTGAGATCATTGAAAATAGGGGATTGTCGTAAAACGTTCACGTCGTTGTTCATCCCAGAGTCACCAAAGAACGCATGCCAAATCCATAAGGCTTGGGAGGCAAGCGCTTCCAACAAAATGAAAGGATCTGATTCGTGATCACCCCTACAAAATTGAGCTCTAAATGCATTAGGGCAATTCTCCCACGGCCAATCTGTACAATCAATGCTTCCTATCATCCCAGAAAACCCATGCTTTTGTTCATGATGAGCATAGAGATTTACCATGTCAATATATGTCGGTTGTCGCAAAAACTTACGTCCATATAACTCCATTACAGTAGTACAGAAATGTACGAGATTGCCACGGGCAGTTGTCGCACCCATTTACAGATATTCATCAAGAGCATCCGGAACGACGCGGTATGCTATTTAACGAATTGCGGAAGCACACTTCACCAATGAGGAAATTCCAATTTTTCCCGCACAATTAGGACGTAGTTGAAAATAAGGGTAATGATCAGTTATTTCTTAAATAATGCGTGTGAATAGCCTCCGACTCATTTAAAACCGCGTACGAAACTTTGCTTCATCATATTGTGAATGTGCGGAAAAGTAAGCCGCCACTAAACGATCATGAGCACTGTAACGATCTCTTTCTACTTGGTTTTGTGTCTTCTTTGGTTTAAAGGCTTAAATTGCCGCACTACAGGCCTCTGTAAACAACATAAGCTCACTATTAACTTTATTTTCATCGTCCGAGGAGGAATATAAAAATAGACCGTAAGACATCTTGTAGATGATATGTGTAAAAGTATATAGAGAGGATGTGTTTGAAAAAATGTATAAAAATAAAGAAGTAATATGATATTTATAAGATAAAAAAGTTTATAATCTTTAAAATAAAAAAAAGTTTTTTTTTAAATTTAAATAGCCAACAACTATTTTTCTTTGCCAATGAATCGAATAACATTCCTATTTCTCCTTGGTCGACCAACATGCGACTCACAACCCCCAATGAGGCGACCGCTTTGCGATTTGGGTCGACTACAATGACGAACGAGTCATTGTGACCAGCCTTAGGTCATATTGACACAAAACTAACAAATTAGTTGATAATATCTATTAACAAAGAACAAAGTTTTTCGAGTCAAATTAAAATATACTTGAGTATTGTATAGCTTTTGCCTTTAATTAAAGGAACGTAATTTGCACATTCTCACTTTTTATTTGCATACTCATTTATGTGCAGTGAGTAATTGTACTGTTATTATGATGGCGAATACCGTTGTGAATGCAAGAAACCACACAAGAACAACAAATAAGGAATTCGATAAACCCTCAAAAGGGTGCCTAACCAGGACTTGAAGAAAAAACACACTTTTTTCTGTAAACTCATCATAACTTCCTCCAAAACTTAAACCTATTACAATGATTTATAGTCGGTATGAATCTTGAAGAGAAAGCTAAATATCCCGACTATATTTAGAATAAGGAAATGAAATTAACACTTAAAAGTCTAAACTAATCTTTTGACGAAAATAACATAAATACTCATAAAAATGATAGATCACGACAATTATAAATTGTCGTTTTTACCCTTCAATCTTTTCGAACTAATCAAACACATGACTTCAATCGGCGGCTAAGCCAGAGGAGTTGGAGCTCGAATATGCTCTGCATCATATTATATACTGCTTTATCAAAAGTGTTTTTCTAACTTATGTTATATTGACATAAGTTTAAGAGCATTAAATGAACTAAACATTTCATATATATACATGTCACTTGATGTTAATATTTTCTTAAATTTATGATATTTATCATATTTATCATTGTTTTATATAAAAATAATACAGTATTATTTAAAAAACAAATATGTGAAATAATATTTCTAAACTTGTACCACTATGGCAGAAAAAGCCCAAGTGTCCAAATAAAAATTCAATATGTATCGGTCAATTCCCTTAATTAAAAGACTACGGAGAACTAAATGAGACCAGCAATATTTTATTACTTGAATAATTGTGTGTATTAAAAAAGAATACACCAATAACACTTGAAGAAACTAAGGATAAAAAATAGTCCCACCTTCTCCATTGCCTCCTTAATTTTTCCCTTCTTGGATCCCACTCCTCCATTAAAGGAAGCAAAGAAAAAAAAACTTCAAGCAAGCATCTCTCTCTTTATCTCTTGCATATACCACTTGTACTTTTTGATCTTCTATTCTTTTTCATGGCACTTCTTACTTCTGAATCCCATAAGGTCCAACCCACAAAGCACACCACCACCGCTACCACAAGGAAAAAACAACACCAACAACCACCTAAACCTAAACCAAAATCAAAACCAAAACCTAAGCAACAACCAACACCATCTTCATGGGATCAATTTAAGAACTTATTAACATGCAAACAAATGGATGTAATTGGGTCAAATAAGGTTCCTGTCCCTGTTAAGAACCCAAATGGGTACTCGAAACTGAGTTCATGTAGCTCAATATGTAGTTTTAAAGATGTTGTGCATGGGAATACTAAGGTTGTTCATAGAGCTGATAACTCGCCTGATAGCAGCACAGTTGGCCTTGATGCCGGCCTTCTTAGCCGAAAAAAACATGTAAATGATCATGGTGGATCTTCTTCTTCTTCAAAGACATTAACGGGTTCTTCGGTTAGATCCAATGGTCATCATGTGAATTATACGTCTTGTTCTAGAGGCATGCAATTTAGAAAGCTTTCTGGATGCTATGAATGTCATGCCATTGTTGATCCTTCAAGGTTAGTAATCTTAAATTTTAACTTTATGGTATTTGGTTAATTTATATGTATGTATCTTTGATATAATTGGATTTGTTTAAATGGTTGTCATATTAATGTGATGTTCTTAAAAACAAATTTTCACACTCCCATAGTATTTATGCATAAGCATGAAGTTCAATTTTTAAGGTGTTTGAGATTGTGTTTTAAAAATGAAATATAGGTTTTCCATTCATTAGATAATCATTTGGATAAATTACTCACAAGCTGATTTCCAAAAGTTACTAATTAATCCAAAAAGATAACTTGCATTTGACATACATACAAATTGTGATGAGATGTGGGATTTCACTCATATTGTATGTAATTGATTGATTT
>BQNB010138071.1:3534-17759 GCA_026074375.1 Tanacetum coccineum | reverse complement strand
TAAATGATCAAAGGATTTTGATGAGATGTGTGGGCTATTTTAGAACAGAAAGAATGAGTGCAAAAGGTAAGAAAATTGTGAAGAAAAGTCCAGTATTTATAGAACAAACTGGGGGAGCGTCTACCTCGGACCGGTCCCTTTAAATAGATGGGTGGTCCCCTTAATTTTAAGGGGGTCGACCGTGTATTTAAGGGGGCCGCCCTAGACTGGGGCTTCCCCAGTTTGTCTTTTGTGTAGGGGGGATTTTCTAGAACTTTTCTAGCCGTTTTATGTCCGAAAATTTGATATTCAAAATATTTATTTTGAATAAAACATTTCTTTTAATTGTAGAAAATGTTTTGTAATGTTTTAAAAATGTTTACAATATTTTATAAAAGTGTGAGGTTGAATAAAAATTTCCTTTGATCATAAAATGCATTAAGCATTTATTTATTCATACCTTTAAGTGATGTATTTGTTGAAATGAGAGTTGACTACTAATTACTTGTTTACGTTTAATTTTACGTTGAACGTTTTTATATTTTGTGATTTTCAAAACGTAAAGATGTGAAAAAATATTAGTAATGTTTTTAGGCATTATATTTTATCAACAAAACCTGTATTTGTGATGTCGCTGATATGTGTGGGCGAAACTTTTGTGTGCGCCGCACAGAGAGTTCTTACAATAACAATATCAATGTCATGTAGAAAACATAAATACATATATAAGAACATATCTCTAATGAGCTTTGGGACTCTAAAAACGATTAAAGTTTTGTAACTCTGAAGATATAAGAACACATATAAAAAGACACTTCCACTTTGCCATAGCCAAATAAATTACACTTTAGAGCACCTACGATTATACACAACTCATATCATCACTAAACAACCACGCTCTGCCCAAAACCACATCATATGGATGACACTTATATAAAGAAATACAAACAAATATCCACATTAGGTGCTATAAGTTGTAATATCCCTTAACGACTGTTGATTTTATATGATTTGTATAAACTGTCGGCGTAACTGCTGATTTCATAGGTGCTATAAGGTGTGTCTTATTTAGCTTACAACAGCAAAGCAAACGAAAGCGTCTAACGCAGCCAAGTCATAAACTAAACGAAGGCGCATGCCACAAATCCGTAAGTAAAAACCCTAACCACAATTGGAAAGCTACTTAAAAGAAAATTACTACCTACATCCTGAATAGGCTGGAAAATTGATGAGGTGTCATTTTATGCACTTTTCAGAGCCATTTAACCCCCTAAATCATGCAAATATGCCCAAATTATGTGCTTAATCGTTTCTTTTTTGTTTTTAGCATTTGGAAGGCATTTAGAGCAAACACACGTGACTTGGACTCAATTCGCGGAGACGACGTCAAAATTTCTCATGATGCCGTCAAAGTATTCAAGGGACGACGTCACAATCTTTTGTGACGACGTCAAAGTAGCCGACACTAAGAAGCCCATTGAAGATTCTGCGGGTTGGCGACGTCGCGATTTACATGGGACGGCATCACGATTTAATTTCTATATATAGAACCCTTGTTTTTAGGTTTAAGTGTGGAAAACTTTGGGGAACCGAACAGAAGTCGTGAGTAAGATTTAGATCAGGCTTTTAGGTCGTTTTTAGGGTTTCTTAACCCTTGTGTACTCACCATAACTCCATGTTTAATTGAAGTGAAGTTCTTTTTCCCTTTTAATCATTCTATATGTCTATGTGTTGTTTGATTAACTGTTCCTATCTTTTAATTAACATGCTTGGCTAAATTTATTTGTGTTTGCTTATGATTGCACGAAACCTTGTTAATTATCCCCTTTATTATTGCTTCTTGTTAATGGTGTGCGCGTTAGGCTTTAAAAACTAGCTATAAGATATTACATTAGCATAGACGTCTAGGGAAACACGATTAGGTTAGAGGAAACTTGGCAATAGTCTTCACACTACCTTGCCATTTAGGTGGATTCTGAATTAAGTAGTTAAATACTTACACATTACATTAATGAGGGTGACGGGCAATATAACAAGAGATATTAACTAGGGAGTAGTGCATGATTAGGTGAACACATTTTTTAAGTTTTCCTTCACTTTACTTTTTTGCACTTAGAATAAAATTAGGAGTAGTTAATTAGTTTAATCAAAACCCCCTTCAAACTCGAGATTTGACTTGTTTTTATAAAAATATAAAAACACAAAAATAACTTTCTTTCAACCTCTAGACCCTAGTGAACATTCAATTCGAACCTACCAAAACTATTCCCCTAGAGAACGATCAATCACTTGAGTCTTACCTATACTACACTACAATGATTAGGTACTCTGCCTAGGAGGGTTATAAAACTTCTGCGTTGCAACCCACCGCATCAAAAACCCTCAAAGCAATAAACCTCCCAACAACGCAAGCTCTAAGAGATCAGGGTTGATGGGATAAAAAAAGAATTTAATCGATGCCATTGGTTTTCTTAGTAGGCTTTTTGGTTGCTAAGGCAAGTCAGATACGATCATAGATTGGGCTCAGACATCCATCCATTTCTTGTTGAAAAACAACAAACCCAAAACATCAACGGTGATAAACAAAATATGCGGTATACCACCTATGAAATTTTTCGCAGCGAAACAACATTTATGAAATCAACGCTTAAGACCACATATTCTACGCCTGTCATATACACAAATTTAAAACATAGCACAAAAACTACACCACACTGTGATCAAAACACTATTCCATTTTGCGACAGCCAAACAAAACATAGCTTATAGCACCTATTGTCCAAAATGACACCCATGCGACAATAGTCGTAGTTTTATCAAAACGACATGACACAATTGACATTTGCAAAAAAAATATAGACACGCTCCCACATACTCCTTGTCACTTTTACTACAATAACAGTGATTGCTAAGCCGAGTTAATCCCGCACCTGGCCATCCTACCATTTTGCACAAGCAAAAAAGAGGAAAACTTGAAACATCATTACACCTAAAGAATACACAACTTTAAGCAATCACAAAGCATTTATAACCATAAATTATACAAACTATGTAAAACCATCACTTTTCACCACATATAAGGTCTTAAAAGATATCATAAAGCTTAAACAAACACAAACACATGTCCATAAACCAAATAGAACACGGCTCATAGCGAAGCATATAAAATCACCACTCACGATCACATATAAAAAGGAAAACTTGAAACATCATCACACCCAAATAACACACAACGTTAAGAAATCATTGTTACCATATATTAGACTCTAAAAGATATCACAAAGCATTTATAAAGAAACACAAACACATATCCACAAATAAAGAAATGAAATACCAGCCATTGACGAATCAGATAACAACCAAACCTCGGTATCAATTCTTGAAACATCGAAACCCTAAACGATATACCACTCATTCAGACCTAAACCATCTAAATAAACAACCACTACATGTGTGTTTAAATAGAGAAATTAGGCACCAAATAAATAAGAAGGTTACTCTTATTGCAAACTAATATTAATGCTTTTTGAATCGACAATGAAAATAGGTGCCCACCATGCAACGACATCTAGAAACCAAGTGCCACGTAAGTGGAGAACCCACTAACATAATATTTTAATCCTCCAAGCCAACGGCTCAGCTTGGCTCGACGTGTGAATAGTGTCGACTTAAGCCACGACTCCACAATGCACCCGAGCCATCCTACTCCTTGGAGCTGATCCTCCAACCCGGTGGCTTCATAACAATACTGACTCACATCCCTAACTTGGACAAATGTTATATAGTATAATATGCAAGTACTTAATTATATTCAAATTAAAAGTGTAGTAGATAATCATCTATTCTAAATAAGGGTTGAAATTGCCAATTCTTTATAAGTTATTTTTTTATTGAGATAAACACAAGTAAATTAAGACAAATGTGTAAACACTATAGACTTTGGGGTGGAAAGTGACATTAGGTAAAACTCATCATACTTCGTCACTTACCATGTTTTAACACTTTTTAAAAATCATTTAAAAATCAACAATGTTAGCTTATTTATGTCAGATATCAACTTTATTAAGTTTCAGAACACTTTATCTTCAATTTTAAGCTTAAAGGTTATTAACTCACTCGTCATGCTCAAATTTTTAGGTCCACTCAAAATATGGAGGCCGTGTGTGGTTGATCATCCTGCACATGCTCAGATCTGGCCATCTATACAGTATATATATATAATATATACTAGAACGTTTTAAAAGATGACATCACCACACGAAATTTGTCGGTTATCAACATAATTAACCATGGAATCTGATTCGTAAGTATATATCTACCCTCAAAATTCCCACCGATTACCCATAAACACATACGTGAAATATTGATGATATTTCCCTTCAAGTTCCCCACAAATTTACTCATTTATCTATGATTTCTGTCATATATGATAATGTGTTTACCGTCAAGAATGTTTATTCCACTATGAATTAAACCATGGATTACGTTTCCATAGGTGAATATATGGGTAATTTCGCGGATATATTTACGTTTCCCTAAATCTATATTTTTATGGGTAACTCTTAGCGGGTAATTTTTGAGTAAGCATATACACGCTGATTATCCATATTCTGTTTGCAAGGTATAGTTGATATGAGGATCGTGAATTGTTACCCTGGTCTATAAATTGAAAGGATTATATGCAAAGAAACAAAGAATTTCATGACTAGCTTTACAGAAATGCCAAAGGGTCACATCGGCGCACACTAAAAGAAACACGCAAGCAGAACTGAGAAACTAATGACGAAATGAAATGGAAATGAGGTGGAAATGAAAATATAGTAGTATTCTCATTGAGGGGGTAAAACGGTAATTATCCGGAGCGCATATATTTACCCGAGATAATATACCATTTATCCAAGTTCTGATGGGAGCCGAAACTGTTTCTAAGCTGTCGAGCCAGGGATCAGTTTGAGGGAGGAGATCTGTTTGAAAGCACTGAGAAGCCGCAGCTCAAGCCGACATTGTTCACTAGCCGAGCCGAGCCGAGTCAAAGAATTAGGATAAAAAGTAAAAAAACTACGTAAACTGTGCCAGCTAAATATGGCAAATATCGACAATTTGTTTTTGTAGAAAAAAAAGGATAAATGCCTACAAGTGAATTATCCTAAATGGTATGATATTTAGGCTTTTGCTAATAAACTAAACATCAAATGGACTATTGCTAATGGACTTTATTAATGTTACTAACTAGGGGTAAGAAGAAAAACCAAAAAATCCGAATAAAACAAAAACCAAAACCTAACCGAATCGAAAATAACCGAACTGAACTATTAACCAAACCGAATTTGTCAAAACCGAACCGAACTGAACTAACTAATCGGATTCTCGTGGTGATATGGTGTTTGACAATTAGAACCGAAAAACCGATTCATATATATAAATATATATAAATATATATATAAATATTATATATATATATATATATATATATATATATATATAATACTATTAAAAATGTATCTTTTTATAAAAAAACACTTTTTATGCTTGAAATATTTTTTTGCTAAATATTTATGTAATAATTTTTTTTTAAAATTGTAAAATTCGGGTTATTCGGGTCAACCCGAGCACCGAACCGAATTCGGTTTACGGTTCGGTTTTCGAGTTGACCCAAAAAAAAAATTTAACCGAACGAACCGAACCAATCAACACCCCTACTACTAACTAAAAACAATAAGAATCTTCTCTCATATTCTTACCAAAAAAGTCACCTTAAATGAAAAAAAGGTAACTTTTAAAACATAAAACACAATAAACAAAACTTGTCGCAACAAAACGCAAGTTTTAAAAACTTGTTAAGGATAATAGGATTTAAATTCATTTGGATACCAAACATTTTGTGGATACCGAGGGACTCATCCCCACCCTTCATCTTCATCTCATCTAATGGATGAGATTATATTGCCTATTTACACTAGAGGGGTATTTTTGTACAATATACATATTTATTTTTTGATAAACATCTCATAATACACACACACATAGTGTGTGTTTTCTATCGTATCATTCTTTTTTTCTCTCTAGAATAATTAAATACACAACAACAGATAAAAACGAATCTATTCGTATATTTTACATCAAGCATTATATAACACAAACAAAAATATTTAAGGTCAAAGTCGAAAGAAAAATACTTAAAAAGTCAATAGGGGACAATAATTTTGGGACGGAGGGAGTATTTTATATAAAATGAAGAATATTACATGTAATGATAGTTTCCTAACTTTAATAGTTATGTATAACGCTTTTTGTAAACTCGATATATATGACATAATAAAAATATATAAATATTTTTAAATTTTGTGCCGCCTTAAGCCACGCCTTAAAAACGCAAAGGCTTCGCCTTAGCCGCTAAGGCGTGAGGCTTGGCCATGCCGCCACGCCACGCCTCGCGCTATTTATAACCTTGATATTTAAACAATAATAACATGTTTTCTGTTCTAATGCTTTTATTTACAAGTGATTATGAATGTGTGCAATAAAACTTATACAAAATAGACATAATATCGAAAATCACATCCGCAAATGTTTCGTCATTTTCATTTCAGCATAAAATATCATGACATAGTACCAAGAAAGTTAAACCATTTTACCAACACATTGGACCAGTTTTCAATGGTTTGCAAAATCGTTCGTAGACGTCAAAACTCCATACGGAGATTACAAGAAAAAAAACGAAGAATACAGTTTAAACGTGAAATGAAAATTCATGAGCTTCTTCATTGAGCTTCTTGGGCCTTTGGATGCTTGTGATGTTCAAGATGCCTTGAAAACAACATTCTCTACACAAATAAGAATATTTGATTCAATTTTCAAGCACATAATCATATATGATATATTATAATGGTAAAGAAGTTAACTTTCAAGCAGATTATCATACATCATATTATACACACAACTAACTTTTAATTACTCATCAGGAGATGACAGACTTGCTTGTATTTTAGTTTCAAGCACATTATCATATATGATATATTATAGTGTTAAAGAAGTTGACTTTCAAGCAGATTATCATATATGATATTATACACAAAACTAACTTTTTAGTACTCACCAGGTGATCACAAACTACTTATATTTTATTTTCAAGCACATTATCATATATGATATAGTATAAATGCTTAAAACCTAGCTTATATCATATGTAATATAGTACATAAGTTTTTACAGTTTTTTCAGGCAACTTATATCATATATGATTTTTCACTAACAGGTCATACTATATTTGTTCAGCGTAGATTAAGCCATAAAACCTTATAATTCATAAAAATAAGCTAATAAGTTAGCTTATAATTCAGCATAATAAATTCAGATAATAATTCATAAGCTTATTTACATCAATCACCTAATAAGTTAGCTTATCATTCAACACGATAAATTCATAAGCTAAAAAAAGCGATCATCTTATTCACATCAAAACTAAATTTGTAGATAAATTCACATCAAATAAGCTAAAAAATGATAAGCTAAATTATAAGCTTATTCACATCAAATAAGCTAAAAAAAGATAAATAAAAATAGATCGAATGAACTTTACCTGATGTTAATGAACTGAAGAAGGAGATAATCCATGTACGAAGGAGATGAGCGATCGATTAGATGTTCGTGATGATAGATTCAGATCTGATGTGTTTGTGTATGTTTTTAGTGTGTGTTAGGTGAGAGAGAGAGAGGGATAGATCTAAAAAATGACAGGGTGCGAGTGATTGGAGGTGTGGTTGGTGTGGGACGTGAAATGACCACAATACCCCTTTGCTTTTTTATTAACTTTCTTTTTTTGTTTAATAAGCGAGTTTTAATCTCAGCCATAAATGGGTTTTAGATGAAAGGCTTGGATCAGCCCCCTTGTATCAAAGGAATTGAGGGTATCCAATATAACTCTCCTCTTATTGATTTTCATCAACTCTTTCATCTTTTATACACTTTTATTTTTTACCAAAAAATTCTAATGGCTTGTTCGCTTTCAAATACCGTTGATGAAATCAAAGCTATGATTCAAAAACAAATCGAGGAAGATATAGTTCGTCAGCTAGCGATTATGAACTTATCGATTATAGCTCACAGGAGCCGACATGCAAAACGCCATGAAGATGATGGCGGCAAGGTACGAGTTGCATCGCAGCATGACTGAGAAAGAAGAATTCATTAGGAACTATAGAGCAAAGTAAATGTTGTTTGATTTCGTATCGTGTTTTAGATTTCGTATCGTGTTTTAGATTTCGTATCGTGTTTTATGCTCATCACACAAAATACACTAATAATCAAAAATACAGTAAGTACGTTCAACAAAATCGTCAGCCTAACCATATGAAACCAAATGGCTCTTATCTTCACACAAATGTTACATTGTATATAACACACCGCCACCTCCTCTATGATACAAACATCACCTGCTTTCCAAACATATATAGCCGCATTCTATCTTGAAACAAAAAAAAACGAAAATAAACAAATGATACACCAAACCATGAAACAAAAGCCATGTAAAAAACTAGCAACGAAAATCATCAACAATGGAAAAGAAGCAACACATCCAATAGCTCAAACCTACCCGTCTGTCAATGTACAAAGGGGTTGCTAAGCAACTTTTAGTGCATTTTTTGTGATCTCGAATCTTCAGTCTTTACTAACAAACTGAGGTGAGGTCGGAGGCGGTAAGATCAACCAAACCTGAGAGATCTCAAGTCTGCCGGTTGGAATGTGCGCCTAAATTATAATATTAATGATCACATATGAACTTCAATCATATCCATGCAAGTCCACGCTGTGAACCATTCGACCATTCGACCGCTGTGAACCATTCGACCCCTGGGTCTCCAACGACCAACCCAAGCTCCTCAGCTAATTGTAGGCATAAAAGATTTTGTGCTTTATCAGTTAAAGAGCACTTGAATTACCAACACACTGTCATTTATCTAACTAAAATTAATTTTTGTCATAATAGATAGGTTACAATAAAACAACACGCAATGAGGGAACATCAGAACGTCCATGTGAACCATGAGACACATCCATTCCAAAGATGATGGTAGGAGCCCTTGAGACTAATGGAATTGAACTCAACTGATAGCAGTGAATTTACCGCACGTAGTTTGTAAAACACGTCTACGTGTAAAATAAGAAAATTAACAATTTGTTGCAGTAACATTTCCAATGGTTCTTGTGAGGTAGCAAATGCAGTATTAAAAAGCAGGTGGGCGGGCGCGTGTATAAGACGGGGGTTTTCGTGACATTTGGGCAAATAATAAAAGTTGAAGGGTTGCGTGATATAAACAGAGGACCTTTAATCAAAATGTGTCAAAATAGTAAACGTAATACAAACCTGTGATATTGGCTTCTTGTATCATTCCAACATCATATGCACCGTCTCTAATTGCTAAATCCATTTTCCTAGGACCTTCTTTCACCAATCTTGTAACCTGATTAACCATCCACATGTTAATTATTATCAAACAACTACATATTCAGTTAGACACAAAAAGTTCTTACCAATGCCTTTTGCTTAGCTGAAGCGAGCAAACTGCAAGCATCCCAGAGGAATACATAATCGTAGAGGGAAATAGAAGCTGTGTGCAGAAACCTTTTTGCAAACCACCTGACACACGGTCGTATTTTTTTTATATGTCGGTTTTCAGAAATTCTCGAGCATGTTGCATTAATTACAGCAAGTCATCCCGAAAGATCTTGCTGCAGAATGTAGGAAGGGAGCAAGTCATACCTGATTTCCACACCTCTTAATTATACCTATTTTCTCGAGCATGTTGCACTTTGTATTTCAAATGCAGTATCATCCTGAAAAAAGGATGCAAATGAGCATTAGTATTTGCCCAAATAATTAAAACCTTCAATTGACACCACAATTCAAAAAAACCCCAAAATATGTATTGCCTTAGCACATTACCTAACCTTAGGTAAGATTATAATAATATGTGCCATTTCCTCTTTGAAATTTACATAACGAACCAACTAATAGTGACACAAAAGCAAGTAAACTAGCCGCTGTGAACCATTCGACCCCTGGGTCTCCAACGACCACCCCAAGCTCCTCAGCTAATTGTAGGCATAAAAGATTTTGTGCTTTATCAGTTAAAGAGCACTTGAATTACCAACACACTGTCATTTATCAAAAACAACAAGATAAGCTACACACATTAAGGCTATACACACTAAAGCAAATGAGACTATATCAATTACATCAAAAAACCCATTTACGACAACAAACACCACAGCCAAACACCCATTTTGTAAAACAAACAGCAGGTTAGAGTAAAGGAAATAAGTTTCACATAGAGCTTAAAACAACAATAAATTTCAAAAATTTTGAATCCAAAATCAGGAATTCATTACCTAACAATACAAAAAACGTATAAACATACCCAACTTATTCCAGAATCAAACTTAACAACAATAATAATAAGATATTGAAAAGGTTAATTGAACAAAAACAACTATAGCAAAAGGTTAATCAAACATAACAACGACATCAATTACCTAATTCGATTAGTGTGCTGGCTTGGTTGCGTGACGGCTTTGGGATGCGATGGTTTACTGGTGGTGACGGCAGAGAATGTTTGAGGGTTTGAGGCTGTGAAAATGAAGAGGGGGAAAAAGTTTAGGGTTTTGTCAAGATAATGAAAATTGGGGAGGGAAATAACCCGCCCAAAACATTAAGTTTTTTTCATTCATTTTGAAAGAACCGCTTCCTTTTACTAAAACAACATTTGAAAGAACCCAAATTGTGAAGTATAAATAGATCAGTTCCATAATAATCACCGATCTAATTATATTTAAAATTAAATAGATCGGTCTTTATCCTAATAACCGTTCTTTATGTTACATTTCCCTATCTTTTCCATCATATAGAACGGCTTTTAATAAAACCGCACTATCTGGGGTGATCTATATAAGCTTTTGTGTAGTAGTGTATGGTAACATTACATTTGGTCATGTGATAACATAAATATAATTTTATATGGAAAAAGGCCGGTTATGCCAAAAATATAAAAAAAAACTAAGGTACCACCTACTATATATATGCTCCTTCCTTGGATGTAACACTCCAACTCATGTAAGTTGTAACAAAAGGAGCACAATGTTGTATCCCCGCCATCTCTTTTTCTCTGTTTTATGCTTCTTTATCTTTTTAACAGGTACTTATTTACATTTTCATTCGTGATTAATTTCTATCCTTTTCTCTGCATTTGAAACTTTATGAAGTAATGGATGTACGGATTTCGGCTGAATGCAGATACCTCATACGTAACAAGAGCTCGAACATCATCAAAACACACCAAAGGTGCGGCGGTAGGGGTGAGCCTAAGTCGTCAAGAAAATTATGTACGTAATTTTTCTTATAGTCAAATTATTTCACTTTTTATCTATACTTGCTAATTATGTAACTAAAATTGTTAAACATGCAAACTTTGATCACCAAGTAGCGAAAAACACGTCAAACACTATTTTCTGAAAGGCGTCTATAGTTTGATAAACAGTTTTAGTTTAGTAGCAAAAAATATAAATCCAAACATCAAAAAAGTCAACTTTCTGTACCAAATAACATGTTTAATAATTCGACCGTGCTTCAATATTTGTGTGTGAATTTAAAGTAGTGTATCTTTTTTATTTGCACTTGATGAGTTGATGGTAATGGCTTTTTGCCACCATTAAATTAATTTTGAACACTTCATTTAGAATTGCGTAATATACAGTAACATCAATCATTCACCGGCCTTTAACATATATGACAAAGCTCCAAAGGTTCACGAGACTGCATTATTTTGCGTGTTTAATTTTGTTAATAATATATAAAAAGAAAAGAATTACATACGCAAGTTATATGTTCATAAGGATTTAAGGAAAAATGTAACATACATGACATATGGTCCAAAGGTTCACGAAACTGCATAATAATTTGTGTTTAATAATTGTCAAATTTAGATTAACTGAATTTCATACCAAAGTTGAACTCAAAAGAAGTACATTAGATTCATATAAACAATTTGCATGTCATCCTTAATGAGCAAAAAATATTTGTCTCGTATTAATATGTAAAAGTGTTACTTGACCACGAGAGAGAATTAGAACTATAGAGAAGAGAGGGTCACAACAGGAGAGGAGCTACAGGTTAGCTGTGCGAAGGTGAGCTGTACGTGGCCGGAGGCAGCAGGGAGATGATAAAAAAAGTGCAGCAGCTTTACAGCGATGACGTACCATATGTTGCATGTAACACGACTACAGCTACAAGAAGAAAAATAAATGGAACTATATTTTTTTTACCTAAATATATACATGCAAGCATGCAAACAGCCGGATAGAACGAGAGGGAGAAGAAGAGAAAGAAGTCGTTACTCAATTGGGATAGTGGGAGAAAAAAGGTGCCAGCTAGGTATCAGCAGACGGTGGCGTCGTATGAAAGCAGTGAGAAATCATAGGTCAAAAAAATTATAACTAGTTCTTACGACGTAGAGTAACAAAACCCCCGTTGGCCTGGGACCGTGGGTTCAATAATGATATGTACGTATATAGACTACAATGTTATAGGGCACATTCCATATCTATTGCTAATTTGCTATTCCCAATTTTGTACAGTACTAAGCTGTAGATTAAACACACGTTTAAGACAAACAATGATAATTATGGACCGGAAAGCATAAAAGTACTGTAATAATGCAATTTGGATAATTTTCAACGGTCAATTCTTTGTTAAATATGTATTGCCAAAATTGGTAACTAAAATTCTTAGTTGAATAATAATTTTTTCCATAGCTTCTATATCCTTAAACAAAAACTTAAGTTAATGCTTAAAACAACAGGTGTGCACTAACTAGTTAGTTATTATCATTTCACCGTTAAATCAATTTTTTCCTATCTAATATTCATCTAGTTAATACATTAAAAAACACACTCCTAGTAACATGCATTAAACTTATATTTTTAAGACCTATAATTTTATTTTATTTTTACATTTTTTTCAAACAACTAACATTTCATTTATTTGTATAAAAATATAAATTATATAAAAAAATATAAATAGAAAACATAAACATAAAGCTTATGTCGATAAAAAAAAACTAAACTTATGAAAAAAATACCCACTAACATATCTCTACCCACTAAAAAACTACACCCATTAAAAAACAAACTCATACCCAATGCCTCATCCTACACACACCACTACCTCATACCCACTACCAGTAGTCTTCTTAAAAAAAAGCACCAAACATACATTATTATATTGTTTTCAAAAACCCGACGGTATAATCGGATTTTCAAAAATATAAAATTTAGTTTAATTTGATTTGTTTTTTGAACCGGAACAGGTTTAACCGGTTGACACGGCCGAAACGAACCGGTTTCAAAACATTGCTATATTCTGTGACACCTTCTATTAAATATTTCTATTTTGGATCATACTTCAAGTCTTACTCGATCTAGTTAATAGTTGAGTTAACTGCGCACTACTTTTTAACTTCTTTTGTACTTGTATTTTCATGCAATAGCAAGTTACTTGTACTTGTTTACGTTGATTTAGTAGGGCTAAATATTAGTCCAACAATCATTAGTGTGACGGTGAATTAATCTCAGATTTGACTTTATTTCAACTCATTTTAATTATAAGTGTAAATTTCCACTCATTATTTAACGAAAAGGAGTTGATATGCACACCACACAAAGTGATGTGCACACTACAAAAATGCATATGTGATGTTGTACCATATGCATCACACATGTGATTTTGTGGTGTGCACATCACTTTGTGTGGTGTCCATATCACCTCTCTTAACGAAAACAATACAAAAAAAAACACAAATTAATTCGTGGGGAGAAAGTCATAGATTCTTTATGAGTAGTTACGTACGTAATAAATAAATATGACTTCAACAACATACGATATAATCCAATAAACTTCGTTTAAACTTGTTTATACGTACAGCTAAACATTTTCATGATGGGTGGTCGACTTTTCATATAACATTTTAACAGATATGGATGTAGTGTGTGAAAATTCTTCATTAATCTTCAAACTTCTAATTTCTTAATCTTTTAGAAACACACTGCAATCTTAACATAAGAAATTGTTTTGTGTAGGTGGTAATGAGTAATGGCATTGTCCAAGTCACTCTATCGAATCCAGAAGGACATATCACAGGCGTAAAATACAACGGGATTGATAATTTGCTGGAAGTAAAGAATGACGAAACTAA
>BQNB010138070.1:0-17759 GCA_026074375.1 Tanacetum coccineum | reverse complement strand
GCTACAAGGCCAACAACTTTGCTGATTTATGTAAATCGGTCAAACAAATCGGTCAACTGTGGTCAACGGCGATCAACAGTGGTCAATGGTGGTTAAACTTGCCGACTCAAAACTCACTGTTAACCTGTTTTAATCATTTATAGTAACTGTTTATATCTATTAAAAGTTGTTTTTTTTAAATATTGCCGAAAATACCTAAAACTCACCGGAAATTACCAAATCTTGCCAGACATACCCAAATTTTGCTGGAAATGCCAATCTGATTAATCATCGATTAATCCCGCTTAGACCGATTACAAACTACAAGGAGGTCGGCCCCCGACTACCGATTCACGATTTTTATAACCTTGAATAATAGTAAAAAAATATTTAACTTGTCAATTTGTATTATTCTATGTAGCCTTTTTATTTGTATGCTACTAAAACACAAACTTTTTGAATTTCGACTTATATGTGTAGCCGGTAACCTTTAAACTTGTTGCCGCTTATGTGGCACATGTTTTTTCTAATGTCTAAATATTTTTCTTTAAGTAGTAAATATTTTTTTATTTCCTTTTTAAACCCATCCAAACAACTCCTTTGTTTTACCAGCCATAAACAATCTTATTATTTCCTTTTTAAACAACTCCTTTGGATGGGTTTAAACCCATAAAAATGTCTCAACGAAAAACAACCCGAAGCACTCCCCGACACCCGACGACATGTTTGTTCTCGGAAACCCATCACCAAACCAACCAATGAACTTATTACAGCCACAATCATACTATTTTAAACAACCTTACCCAACCAACTATACCAAAACCCAGCACCGGCAATGGAACCATACAAAAACCCATACGCTTTTAGCCAATACTCACAAACAAACGCGTTTAACGAATTCCCCTCACAACCATACACGTTCACAGTCAATAACCTCAACTACGTCTCACAAACCCAAATGGGTGGTTCGTCATCACAACCACATACCAAACAACCCATGTCTCTCATTCATGTATTTCCAACCGAAGATATGTACTCACCTCAATATTTAAACTATTTTCAACACATCGGTTCTTTTCAACACACCGCTCGTAAGGAATCTCTCGTTAAAGTCACTGCCCCACCATCAAAGTCGAAGCTGACTAGAGGACACCAAAAGAGGACATCTCAAAACGAGAATGCACCCCAGCAGACTGCATTGACAAATGAGGAAGAAATTGCGTTGTGCAAAGGTTGGGTTCATGTATCCGAAAATAGCTCCAAAGGTAACGCGGGTAAGGACGTTGGATTTTAGACTAAGGTTTTACAGTACTTTGAGAGAAAAAAGGCACCCATTCGTCGAACGTACAATATCATAAATGGGAAATGGAAGACGGTACGCCCGAATGTGGCTCAGTTTTGTGGAGTTTACGCTAACGTCATGTGCAAGGCGCAAGAGAGTGGAATCGGATACGAAGATTACTACGCAAAGGCACTTCTTGACTATAAAGCTGAACACGGAATGTCGTTTACACTTCGTAATTGTTGAGAGGTTTTAAAAGGTAGTCTGAAATAGATGGATACTAAAGTTCCTAATTTTGCCTCAAAGCATCAAGCTAGCAAAGATACAAGACATCTGGGTCTAGTTCGTTCAACGTAGAGTCTGGGGATGCTAGTATTAATCTGAATGTTGATGTTGGCAACAAAGAGGAAGATGAGGTGCAGGAACTTCAAAGACCGATGGGCAGGAACAAGGCCCAAGGTTTGAAGAAGAAAGGTTCGAGATCATCGGGATCGTCATCAAGTACAAATGACGAAGCATTGGCTAGGTTGATGGTCTCCGAGCTGGCAATGCACAACGAACATGCCATCGAAATGAAGAAAGAAGAATGCTTAGCCTTTTTGGAGATCAAAAGGAGGGAGGTGGAATGTCGTGAACAAGAGTTGGCAATGCAGGGATATAGACAACGTCAAGAAGACATAAGGTTTTATATGCAGTCATATGATCACTTGACTGGGGATGCACTGACTCATATGGAAGCACTAAGGGCGAAGATCAAGGCGAGGTGAAATTTGCCATATTAATTTATGTTTTTTATTTAGTGCGTTTAAGTTTTTTATTTATCTATGTATCATTTTTAATTACGTATGTTTAAGTTTTTAGTTATCTTTGTATTGTTTTTATGTATGAATAAAAGTTATTAATTTTGTACGTCTTATGTTTTTATTAATTTTTATGTTTACGTTTACGTTTTTTGTTTATGAATAAAAGCATTTAAATAAAAAAATAAGTGAAAGATGAGTGTGAGTGAGTGACCAAAACAAGTGAAAGGTAAGTGTGAGTGAGTGAAAGTGAGAGGAGAGAGAAAGCTTATGTGGTGCTGAGGTGGATTCTGAGTGAGTTATCACCACTCCCTTTTAGCTTTAAAAGCTGATTCCAAAACCAATAGTACTACGAACATACGAACCATTATTTTTCATAGCATATCTAACACCAGCTTGCCCAACTAAATGCATAACATGACTAAACCGAACTACCTCAAACAACTTCTTAACTAACTCAACATCATTTATATCGCCTTCCACGATATAAATCTCACTTTTCTCAAGAAACGCTTGCCTAACTCTGTTCAACACAGGATCTAATAGTTATTAAACTAATATAGTCCTTGCACATCATCACTGTGTCTTTTTAACACAACACTAACATCAGTACCAACAAAACCAACCGCACCAGTCTCTAAAACAAATATCCTATTTTTTTCACTGGGTCATAGCTAATGGTTTGACTCGTTTCTCCTACCCACGCCCACCTCAAGAATTATACATATATATTAAAGAGCAAAAATTAGTTTTTGTGCCATTAATTATACTTCTTGGGTCGACCTGCCTTAACCCGACCTGCTTTTTTTAAGCCCCCTTTAGACCCGAAGTTAATAACTTCACCCAGACACGTGTACCATACGTGTTTGTTTATCCTCTCTCTTTGATGTTAACAAAAAACATGCACCAAACCCATACCGTTTTTCTGTTTCTCTTCTCTTTAATGTTGACAGAAAAATACACACGAAGCATATACGATGATTCTATACTCAGATTTATTACCGCCGATACCTCCCTTCGATGCCACCGACTTCTTCGTTGCCTTTGTTCATGATGTGTGGCATAGGTGTCGGTTGGTGACGTTGGTGAGATTTGGTTGGTGGTTTTTTTTGCGGGTGTTCTTATATGTTGGGGATTTGTTTATTGGCTTAGGTTGGAATCTTATATTGTCGGATGTGTGTCAACTTGAGCTACAATCTCTAATGGGAAGGTATTCTTAAAACATTTAATTTTTATATTAGGGTTTTGTTATAATTTAGGGGTTTGCTTGATTTGTTAATTTTGGAACTTTCGTATACGGTTTCTGTTAAATTGTAGCTGGAGTTTTTATATAGAATTTTGTTTTTTAGGGTTCATGAGGTGATGAGATGGCCTGATTAGTTTTTTTGTTTTCTTAGGATGCATTTGGATTGGCGAGCAGGTTACTTTTTTTAAGGGCTTATGGAGTTACATTGTTGAGGTTGATGATACTTTTTTCATTTATATTTGTTCAAACCATAAAGTACGAGCGCAAATATCTTGGTGGGGAAACCATACATGTGATGTAGTTGCAGCCATGGTGTGTGTTTGGTTCTGCGGGGGGGAGGGGGGAGGGGTGTGGGGGGTGGGGGGGGGAGGGGGGGGGGGGGGCAAGGGGGGGGGGGGGGGGTGGGGTGGGGGTGCACTCGGGGGGGAGTGTATGGGGGGGGGGGGGGGGGGGGGGGGGGGGGGGGGGGGGTGGTGGGGAGTGTTAGGCTGGAGTGGAGTGATTATTGTCGGGTTGGGGGTTGGTGTAGTGGTGGTTAGGTTGTGGTTGTAGTGGGTGGTTGTGCAGTATTGGTGGTTATATATTTCCGTGGAGGGCTTCAGTTTGTCGGTCTGGTTAGGTATGTGTGAGTTGATAATAATAAGAGGCCGGATTATGATATTATTTGGGGGAAATTATTGTAGTATTTTTTATTAGGTATTTAGTAGTTTGTGTTAAGGTGATTGGATAGAATTTAGTATGAAATCTACAGAGTGTAATCATTAGCCCTTACTCAGATTGAATTCTGCAGATACATCCACTATAAGGTTTGGCTCTATAGGTCCCGAGAAGGGAAATTATTATCCTAAGTATTTTGGGGGGTTTTTTAGTATTATTTTTTTTAGCAGCTCCCGCGGCCAAGTTTCGTACATTCCTTCTTTGCAACACAGGGGGCGGGGGCAAAAATTATTAACTATAACTCCTGAGGAGGAGTATGGCATATCGTCGTGCCATTCCGAGGTATTGCATGCGAAGCACAAACACTAGCTAAAACCATTTGAGCCAATCTGACGACCAACAAGAAAGATTCCCCCAGTACGATCGATGGCCTGTAGTTGAGCACTGGTGAGGGAACCTTGTTGTAGTAGGTACTGCGACAGGTGTGGAGAGTAGTATTAGTAACACACACTGCGTGTTGCGAGTGACTTCGCCTGACCCAGTGGTTTCTTAGTGGGCCTTCCTCTTGGTTGCCATTTTCTTAAATCATAAGAAAACATAACACCCTTTTAGATTTCAAAAATCTTAACCACCCGATGGTATAAATAATGAATAAAACGAATTCACAACCTAAGTAAATACACAACAGTATGAAATTAACAAATCGACATTTAATCACAATAAACTCGATTTCAGATAAACACATAATCCAACACCTTTCATATATAACTTGGGAAAATAATACATGCTTGGTTTATATACAAACGATCATAACAACTAGGTTACAAGACAAAATAACCTAAAGCCAAAACTAGCACGAGATAATACTCGTAATACTTAGTAGCATGTAACAAAGTATCCCCGTAACGAACAAAAGATCAACATAGTAGCTAGCACAACAAAAAGGAACATACAGTTCTGCTAAGCTGGGAACAACCCATAATAACTTAACAGACTTGTACAGTAGCTACAAACATAATCTAGTCTAAGTACTAACTACCGGCCAATCCTCTGGTAGCTCTGTGGCTCTTCTCTGCAGAGTCCTTAGCAGGTCACCTCGGTCTCTGTAAACACGGTCACTGAGCTTGAGAGCTCTTTTCACTATCTTCAAGGGACTCCTACTAACTGCTCGCCTCTGACATCTCCTTTCAGCAGCTCTAAATCACTGTCTGTCTCCTCTGGTCCTGCTGACCCGTAACTCAAACTGATCTCGTACTGCTGGGTCATGACCGTGAAGTCGCGAATTAATATCCCCTCAGGTAATGTAGAATGCGTCTGATCGCAAACATCCATCGATTGTTCCCAAGCAGCACGTGATATCTGCCTCCTCCTCATCAGAAAGCTGTGCGTCCATAGGGATAGTTCCTAGCACACTCCCAACAATTTAGACTCGTGCCTCTAAGTATGAGCTGGTCATACCGTGCAACAACTAGCCTGAGAATATATGGTCTCAATCCTCCTCGTCACAGTTAAAAGACAACTCCAGATAACTCTCTGTTAGACCCCCTCCTAGGGGGATCGTTGCAATCTCCTGATAGGCTCCAACAGAACCGTCCCATGTATCCCTAATTACCGTAGCCTAACTCTCTAGACATCTGCGTCCGGAGCGTCCTCTAACATATCATAAATCCCTAAAGGTCTGCCTCAGCTGTGGTAGGTCCAAACTGCCGAGCAGCACCAGCTGCCGAACTCTCCCCGACCTCGCATCTAGGACCAGGAGTAGTACGACTCACAAGCCTCTGTAAGAAGCGGTAACCACATCTCGGGTATCTCAGTCTCATGAATCGGAGATGGTAGCGCATCTCTCCGTCTAATCCCAGCAGCTCGGGATCCCAGAGACTCCTCAGCTAAGTAATTGAGATATGATGGTGAGTTGGTGGAGGTATAGTAATAGGTGGAGAGGGTATCGTGATGAAGTGTGAACGAATATGGAAGAGAGGTGATGGTGGTGAGGTATGTAAGGCTTAAAGACTCTCTCAGCAACTTCCTACGGAGAGGAAGGTGTCGGCGCCATGGGTTCGGATGACATCCTAGCCGTGCGCGATAAGGCAAATTAAGGGTCCGGTCAGTCGCGAATAAGCAACAGCTTCAAGCTCATGGCATGAGCTAAAGTGCACAGTCATCATATCTCCATCTTTCAGCCGTTGTAGTCAGAATGGATCCTCCTCAGGATCCTCCCTCGTCATCCTCCTCTATGAAGGTCCTAATTCCTCAGGGTCGACTCGCGTATATACCCTGGTGACTGATGGGGGTTTTAGGGTGAGTCAGTCAGCAGGCAAGTGGCTTGCTCCTCAGCCGGATACCATCATCGTCTACCGTAAGGAACTCCGGGTATACAGCTCTCCTGGAACAAATGGTAGAATGAAGACTAGGTTAAGGTGTGCCTGCTCAGCTCCTCAGGGCCCGGGCACGTAATCCTGGTGATGGGTGGTACCCACAAAAATAGGTACCTCGACTCCAGGCGACCCCATGTATAAATCATCCTCCGGATACTGATGTGTATGTAATATTAGAAGTTATCAGAATCTGACAGTGATCGATCTAGAAATCAAAAATTAAGCTTATAAATATATTAAATATAAGATGCTATCATCCTTATAGTAACGTAATATATAATAACCACGTATATCAATTATCAATGCGTATATAGCTTAACCCGCTAATGCAATAATTTGTATAAGAATACCGCAGGCAAAACCCGATGTATGATTCAATGTTTGAAAAATGGTTATAGTCCAGCAAAAAACGCTTTTAACCTGGAGGATCTCTATAACCTAGGCTCTTGATACCAATCTGTGAACACATAGCACCCCCACAATGTGGTCGCAGCGGACTATAGGACATCCGTCAGGTTACTTGTCAAGATCAACAGCACAATAATATAATACTCAGTAACGACACAAAAGTCGTTTAAAACTTGATCATTGAATTAAATAAAAGATATATTCCAAAGCCTAACAGCTTTAACCTTGTTCTTTGTTTCATATTACAAAAGACAACCATACATTCCCAAAAACATGATACACATAAGTCTTAACTGTACAAACCGCACCAAAACATAATCCAATGCATCCTTGGCATCTCGTGCCTAATGACCTCCTGAAAACATTGCTTAAAACGTCAACAAAATGTTGTGAATTCATCAGGTTATGTAAAGCACAAAATTATGCAGGACACCTGCACAGACTTTCACTGATGTTTTACCACATATGCCAACAATCATCAAAACCAGATTAATAGTTGCCCTAAAGCTCATGACACCGAAGCGCCAAACTATAGTAGCTATTTTAGCTAGTTATTTTGCCCGTACAGATGTTTGTAACCCCCGCAACGATCCAAGTCCCGACATGGTCAAATCGTTCGTTCCTAGTAGATAGCTAATCACCACAAACGGGGAGTTAACTCCCAATAATCAATTATATCATTCGCGCTCACAATAATGAAATTCACAACTACATCTATGAGCAATTAACATTCATAATAATGGGCGTCAGGAGGGTAGTCGCAACTTGAGGCAAACACATAATCAATATACTTTTCAACACTTGCTTCCATAATATAAAACAAGCATGTTTCCTCCAACCACCAATTAATAATAATCAGTAAAATGTAAAAAGTGGGCTATGAACTCACCTTTAGTAACAGATAGCTCAACTAATCTCAGATAAAACGTCACACAAGACATTAATGCAACCAATTTAAATAAGGCTGTATAAGTACTGATACTTTAATTAACATCGACTATAATCTTATAGTTGTTACACTCGATACCTAATCGTTTCGGGCCTATCATAAATAAAGAGTCATGACAAGACTACAGATTTAGTACACTGTAAATCGTAAAACCAACAACTCATCTACGCCATCCGAAGAGGCCCTCATATGAAACTCCCTAGTAACATAGCACTTTGAAAACACTCAATATTCTATATAGCAAAAATCACCACTAATCATTTTATAAAAATAGTAATTTAATAAGTGAAAACGTTAATAAATATACTTTTCGTAAAAATGTACCTAGACTTGGTCGTTTTAAGACCCGTTGCACGCGTTTCTTACGTCCACGTCGCTTCGTAGTAAGACAAGCGTCAAAATAATACATTTTCAAGTTTTTTAAAATTCTGTGATGAATAGTAAAATTACTGTTCATGACAGCCTCATTTGTCGTTTTAACGAGTCTTAACATAGGCCAAACTTCGTAATCGCGACAACTTAGTTCGTTTAACTCCGAATTTTAGTCATTCCTTCGAGTACGATTCACGTTATTAAAAATTTTTATAAATCATCACAAATATACCACTGATGAATGAGTGATTTTACTGTCATAGTTTATAAAATTTACTTATATAAACTTTATTATCGAAAACGTCAAAGTTTATTCGTATATAGCTCGGTTATTTCAGTTTCATATCATTATGGAATTGTCACGAGCGTATAATTTTTATAAAATATCATAACCTACAGTCCGCAAAATTCGAAATATGGACAGGCCCCTATGTATATTCATTTTGTTCGTTCTTTATAAAAACCTTGTTTATTTACTTATTAAGTAAGTAGTTTATAATAAAAACACTATAAAACCATACTTTTTACATATTGGCACTTATAATAAAGTCCTATAAATACATCTAGTCCATATAATTTCATTGATAACAAGTTCAAGCCCTTTAACTTTCATAATTTTCCACAAGTGAAGTTTAAGAAACATTATAAAACCCTAATTAGCCTTTAAACATGTGGTTGATGAGTTTGCTCCCCCAAAGTTCTTTGCATCCGTTCGTGGAATGGAACATGACTAGTTATTTACTGAATTTAATGTCGGAGCTACTCGCCAAATGTCTTTAAGTGCCGAGGTGAGAATGCGGGCAGAGTAAAGAGACTAAAGTCTGCTGTTGAGAAGAAAGATGGGTTACTGAAGGTTAAAGAAAGAGAAATCGAGGATCTTAAAGCGCGGTTGTCGCTGAGGGAAGCGGAAGCCGCGGAGGCTATTCGCCTCCGTGCTGAAGCTTCTAATTTTGAAGCTATTGAGAAGTCCCTTCGGGATGAGACGAACGCTTTGAGGGGGCGTAACATCATCCTTGAAAAGGAGCGGAATCCTCTAGATGTGAAGGTGACAGAACTTGAAGCTTCAGCTGTGAATAAGGGACGTGGGCTTACTGAGTGGCCAGCTTACTTCTATCATATCTCAAAATGACAACCTTGTGGATTGGGTACGTGCTTTTATACTTAGGCCCTTTCCATATTTTTATGTTCTCTTTTCTTATCCGTACATTTCCGCACAATTACAGGTACATGAGCCGGAGGTTTTTTCTTCCGGTCTTCAGGAGAAAGTCACGGTATATGAGAATTGCATGGAACAACTTGAGAAGTTTCAGGATGATCTAATGACAGTTGTAATCGACACGTTTGATAAGTTGTACATTGATTTTGTTGAAATGGACCTTCACTTGGAAGAATTTTTTTTCCCGCATCTTCTAACTACCATTTCCGGCCGCAGATGGCTTCTGACCCAAGGCATGGAACTTGCCGTTACTAAATGTCTGCATTCACTTGAATACCTTTCTGCTCTTAGGGCCGCTATTGGTAAGGCTATCGAGAAAGGCATGCAGGATGGGCTAGCTGTTGGGATCACTCATGGCAAGGAGGGTAGACTTTTAACGGACGTTGATGCTTATAATCCTTCTGCTGAAGTTGATTATATTGCCGCTTTGCAACGGCTTCAAAATGTGAATTTTCCCTTACTTGGAGAGTTGAGGTCTAGTAAGGATGCTAGTATTGAGGCCGTGATGGACATCCTTCGCTTGGAAGAGCCCCTTGCGGACAAGCTAGGGTTGGGTGAGCTGCAGCCCCATGTTGACCAGCTTATGGTCCTTATCCATCATTCGCCGGATGAAGTTGTCATTGGTGCTACCGCTCTGTCGCTTGCTTTGGATGTTTCCAGTATTCGTGTTCGGAAGGTTAGGGAGAATATTGCTAATCAGAGATTAGTTCTACATGATATTTTTGTCCCTTTATCTAAGCCTCTCTCCGCTGCGGTCTCGACAGGTGCAAAGAGTACTTCTGATACTGTGCCCGCCACTGCCGGTACTACCACGGCCCTGTCTACAACTTTTGCCTCTGTTAGTACAATTAATTCTATCTCTGTGGATGATTATGAATTGTGGGCACGGATGACCAGGCGAATGCTGATGGGAATGCAGAGCCCTTTTCTATTGTTGATGATGCGGAATTGAATAATCCTTAGCAATTTGTTAAGATATCTGGCCTTGGTCGTATGTGACCTTTTTTGTTGTGGCCTTTGTGCGTAAACAATTCTCTAACTGTTTTTTATCTGCTAAGTGTTGCGGTCTTTTATGACCTTTTTGGATGCGGTAAATTACACTTGTTCAATTTAGTATTTCAATCCTTGTTTATGATTTTGCTATCGTTTGAATACCATGATGACATGCTTAACCTGATAGTCTTACTTGAATATTTGTGGGTTATTCTCCCTATACTGGGTTTGCAACACCTCTTATGTATACTTGAGTGATTTGTTAGGTTTACTCATCCTTTTTGTTATGCGGAATAACGTTTGGTAGGTCATGCCCTGAGTGTGTGTGCGTCTTAATCACATATAAAATAACTTTGCAAAGTAAAAAACAAATGTTTTAAAAACAAAGTTGTGAAGGTAGCTAAGCTTCACTTTTATTAAGATATTGAAAGACATTACAATGTATAAATAAGATAGATTAAGATGCATTACCCCGTTGCGGAATCCGCATGGGGAGTTGCTTACATTTTGCGAATGTAACACTTCTTGAGATTGCTGACATTCCAAGTCCGCGGGAGCTGCTTTCCATCATGATTTCTTAATTTATATGCGCCCTTTCTACCAAGCCGTTGGTCTACGAATGTTTAACAGAAACAAAGTGTTGCCGAATACGTAGTTTCTCGCACCAATCTTTGAATGGATTGTCCCGGAACTATTTTCCATTGTTCGAGATGATCTCTCCTGGAAGCCCAAATCTACAGACAATGTTGTCCTACACAAATTTTTTGATCTGATTGCCAGTGATAGTTGTGACTGATCCTCTTTGTGAAATAATCCATAGCCACTATTAAGAATTTGACTTTCCCTGTTCCTTCTAGAAAAAGTCCAACTATGTCAATTCCCCGTTTGTAAAATGGTCATGGAGACGTGATTGGGGTTAGATTTTGTTGTGGGTTCCTTGGAACAGGTTTATGAACTTGACAATCTTGGCATGCTCCTATTAGTGACCTTGCGTTCTCATGCATGGTAGGCCAATCATAACCAATCCTTAAGGTTTTGGTCACGACGGATCGTATACCTGCATGCATACTACAAGATCCTTCTTGTATCTCTCTCAGGACATAGTTTGCTTGAAGTGGCCCTACACACCGTAACCATAGTTCAAGGAAAGATTTCTTGTAGTATCTATTAATTACAGCAAATCGTTATGACTTGCGTTTTACTGTTCTTGCTTTTTTCGCGTCTGCTGGCAAGATTTCCTCTGTGAGGTATTTGGAAGTAGGGGTCATCTAAGTATCTTCCTCTTCTTCTACTACTACCAGTATTTCCGCTTCGTTTATTGATTTTCCCTTCAATTCTTTAACCAACACTTGCTTACTCAAGTGCGCAAAGCTTGTGGATGCTATTTTGCGTAGTGCGTCAGCTTTTTTATTTTCACTTCTAGGGGCTTGTCTGATTGAGAATGCTTTGAAGTTACTGGTAAGTGTTCGTATCTTTTTTAGATATAGAATCATGTCAACTTCTTTTGTGACGTACGTTCCGTTCACTTGGTTAGCCACCAGTCGTGAATCAATATTTGCTTGGAGATTCTTAACTCCCATTTCTTCTGCTATCCTTAGTCCGGCAATCAAAGCTTCATACTCTGCTTCATTGTTTATGGTGTCAAACCTGGATCTTAGGGCATAAGCGAATTCCATCCCCTCTGGGCTTGTGAGTATCAGTCCAGCTCCGGAACCATCTGTGTAAGAGGATCCATACGTAAACAAAATACATGATTCAGGGAGCGCTTCCTCTGCTTCCATCAGAGTATCCGGAGAGTCCTCTTCTGGTCGTTTAACTATGAAGTCCGCTAGTATCTGCCCTTTAACTGATACTCTAGGCCTGTAATGTATTGCGTATTCTCCCAGTCTGATACTCCATTTCTGTAGCGTCCCTGCTACTTTCAGTCTTGGTAACACTTGTTGTATCGGTTGGTCCGTGATTACTATGATTGGGCAATCTAAAGTTGATGTATAATTTATTTCTGGGCCTCTTAATGCCCTGCTAACAAAGTAGATGGGCATTTGCTTAGCTTTTCTTTCCGTTATCAAGACCGCGTTTACCGTTTCTTTGGCTGCCACCAAATAGATGTTAAGTTCTTTTTTTTCCATCAGTGTGGTTAACATAGGAAGCTTCGCTATTAGCTGTTTCATTTGCTTGAATGCCTCTTCCGCTTCCGTGGTCCAATGGCAATCACTTTTCTTTGTGCATTTTTTTAAAGTTTTAAAGAACGGTAAAGATTTCTCTGCTGATTTGGTTAGGAACCTGTTCAGACTTGCGAGCTTTCCGTTTAACTTTTGCACGCCTTTCAAGCACTCTAGGGATGGGAGACTTAAAACAGCATCCACCTTGTCTGGACATACTTTTAGCCCCTTGGTGTTAACTAAGAACATCCCTTCTTCTACCCCAAAGGTGCACTTTTTGGGATTTAATTTTATGTTTATTTCCCTTAAAGTTTTAAACGTCTCTTCTATGTCTTTGACTATCTCATCTTCCGAGCGGCTTTTGATAACCATGTTCTCCGTATACTTAAAAATTTCTTCCAATCTGTTTGTGGAACGCTTTATCTACCAGGTGCTGATAAGTTGTCCCAGCATTTCTGAGACCAAAAGGCATCTTTATATAGTAGAATATTCCTTGGCTTGTAATGAACGCTGTTTTTTCTTCACCTTTTGCCATTTGTATTTAGTGGTAGCCTTTGTACGTGTCTAGGAAGTATTTGAAAGGGAATCCGCACAAGGATTCCGCCTTCCAGTCTATTTCTGGTAGCGGATAACCATCTTTTGGGCATGCTTTATTTAAGTCTTTGAAGTCTACGCACATCTTCCAATTGTCATCATGCTTTTTTATCATCACCGGGTTAGACAACCGGCCATGGTAGTGTACTTCCTTCATGATTCCTGCCTCTACAAGTTTCTCAACTTCTTCCTGTATTGCCTGGTTTCTGTTGGCTGCCTGTCCTTTTTTCTTTTGTCTAACCGGAGAGCATCCCTCCCACACGTTTAAGCGGTGTTCCGCAATGTCCCTTGGGATGCCGGTCATATCCGCAGGCTTCCAGGCAAAAATGTCCAAGTTATGCTGGAGTAGATCACACAACTTGTTGCGGCCTTCCTCAGTAAGGGTGGAATCAATCATCACTGTTTGTTCCGGCTCTTTCTTCTACTATTGGTTTAGTAGCCGAGGTCTCTTTTGGTCCGGAGACCAATGCACCCTCCAAGGGGACTAACCTGCTACTTTTCAGGGTAATGATTCTTCCTTCTACCGGTAGTTTCAGCATTCCGTGAGCTGTTGACGGAACTACTTGGAGTTTCCTGACCCCTGGTCTTTCAATAATTCCGTTGTACGGAGATGGTGACCTTACAACCATAAAATTCATCCACGCCGAAGTAGAGTGTTCTTCATCCCCAATCCTTACCATTGTATTTGCCATATTGTCCATATTATCTCATCGCTAAATCCAATCAAAGGAGTGGTAGCTGGAACCAATTGGTTCTTAATTTATGGACGTAGTATGTTGAAACAGTGTTCATACAGTATTTCTGAGGCTGATCCACCATCCACGCACATGCAGTGTATGCAGTTGTCTCCTATTTCTGCCTCGATGATCATTGGGCCCTCTGTTCCCTCATCGTCATCTAGAGGTGGAAAAAGGATTTCTGTGCTAGGAGAAAAATTTTGTGTTATCTTTTGCCTAGCTACTCTTTCCCAAGGTTGGACCATTAGAATGGCTAGTGCTTTGTCTTTCCCAGAGGTTTCCCCTTTCTTTGCCGCTTTGGATTGTTCCTTTATTAGATGCGACAACTTTCCTGCCTTGAGCATTTCTTTTATTTGTTTCTTTAGGTGCATACACCCATCGGTGGTATGCCCCGCTTCCCTATGAAATTCGCAGAATTTGTTAGCATTTCTTTTTTCTACCAGGGTTGTCATCGGCGGAGGGGGCTTAAACTTCCCTTTGATTAGAGCCAGAATTTCTTTTGGTGTTTTTGTGAGAAGCGTGAACCTGTCTTGCTTTTGCTCCGGCCTTTGTTGGGTCCGGAAGCCCCCCTTTTTGAAGTTTTGCTTTTGTCCGGCTTCTTGTTGTTTCCATGAGGGAAATGACTTCTTCTGTTCACGATTTGAGGCCACAACCTCTCCTCTGAGGAATGCTATAGTTACCCTCATCATTTCGTCTACTGACTTAGGAATTTTATCATGTAGTCGTTTGATTAGTTCGGGACTGGTAATTCCGTGCATAAATCCGGAGGTTTTCATGCATTCCCGAGCTCTTTTCACGTCTCTGCATTCGAGCTTGTACCTCCGCACAAATTCTTCTGTGGACTCCCCATCTCTTTGCTTGATATTGTGGATTTCAACCGGATCTTTGATGCATTTTTTCTGCTGAAGGTAGTTCTCTAAGAATGCTTTCTTCAGGTCATCATAACTATCAATGGATTCCTGTGGAAGATCATCAAACCACACTCTTGCATTTCCGGTGAGTGTGGAATTAAACATGTGGCACCACGTTGGCATTGCCCAGCGTTCCGTCTTAGCGGCCGCCTGGATGATTTTTAAATGATCTTCTGGGTCTTCACTTCCGTCGTATGTTTTGATATGACTAGGCATTCGGGTTTTTGGAAAGTCAAAGTAACGGATCCGAGGAGTGAAATGATCTGTTTCTTCACATACCCATGGTTGGAACAAGTCGTCCTCAACGCTCGACTTTTGCTTCTTTGGTTTTGACTTCCAATGTCCTCCTGCACTACTTCCACTTTCTGAAAGTGTTTCCATTCTTTGCGAGGATGCTCTTTTGTTATGATGTTTCTCGGAAGCACATTCTGTCTCTCTGGAGCGAGAACTCTGGTAGTAGCTTTCAGTGTCTCTGCGGCTACTGTTGTATGACCGATGCCTTGAGTCCCTCGAGTGTGCGGACACACTCTTCTCCTTGTCTCCGAGCCTGTGGAATACACCCTTCTCCAGCCTTTTGAACACCGTTTTTCTTTCCGGACCTCTTTCCCTTGGTGACTTGAACGATCGTGCTTTGGTTCAGGACTTCCAGACATACAGCGAGCATGCCTTGGTCCGAGCCTTTCCTTGAGGTCCCTCCTTTTTCTCAGTGTTCATGTCGTGAGGTCTCTTTAAAGTTAAGACGAGCTTTTACTGCCTTGAACTTTTCCTGCTGTACTTTCTCTTGGTGTACCTTTTCGGCTATGATCGGTAGGATCTGATGGTAGTTTTTGTCACAGTATTCCCGCAAGGCTTCATCGGTGATAGGCCCGCCTGAGTCCTGCGAAACTTGCTCCTTTCCTAGCGTATTCCTCATGATGGACGTAGGCTGGCTAAGGGGAGCTTGTTCGTTAGTGCTCATGGTGAGTATTTTCGGAAACGCGGTTGTATTCGCGGTCCCACGGATGGCGTCAAGTTGTTAGTACAAAATGTGTTACGGGTGTGGTTTGGATCTGGATTGCTTATTGGGTCGGGCCGTTAAGCTCTCCTTGAGTTGGATCTTGTACTAAATTAAGTGATTTGAATGGAGGTTTCTTGCACAAGTAAAGTAAACCGTTAGTCTTACCGTGGGGACGGACCTCACGATTAGACTCCAGCGTGAGAGTAAGTATACATGTTGTCAGAGAGAGAGTATGTGTGTCAGAGTGAGTCAGAAGTTTGTACCTTATGGTGTCAAAGGACTCCTATTTATAGGGGAGTCTAGTACTAGGGTTTCCTAGTATTTCGCTTGTAGCTGTTAGTGGCCGGAGTGAGACCCTTGTCGGGCAAGGGTCCGTTTGTAATCATGATTGCGGACGCAGATTGCCTTCCGCAAGTGTGTTGCAGGAGCGCGCCTTATCTGCATGCGACTTGAAACGTCCGAGCCGCAGCCATCTTGTCTCTGGGCTTAGTGGCGGCTCATGTGTTTTGTCGTGTTGGGCCGAGGCCCAAATGTGTATAGTATGAATTAAGCCCAATAAGCATGTTATTCATACTATACGTCATCACTAGATGTGTAGGAATTTTCAATCTGTTTTTTACTAAGTTGCTACATATTATATAACAGTGGACTATGGTATATGATGAGCATAAAATTATTCCTTATCGTTAACTAAGTGTATTCTTGGATAGCTTTGATTTTGACCTTTGATATTGGGGTAATGACTCTAGGTAATATGCAATATCTTTGCCACGTGAGACCTTGGTTGCCTCTTGACTAGCATGATGTTGAAAATACTCCTACATGAAGGTTCTTGCTGCCAATCTAAATTATAGTATTATATAAATTTAGTGTACGAAACTCAAGCGACAATTAAACGAACACTCTTCAACTATTTAGTGTAATCTCAGTTACTAACAAGATACTTAACAAGCTAAGAACAAAGAAAATATCAAACCAAAGAGTGAACTATAACTTTGGACAAACCGGCTACAAAATCAAGTAGCGACCAAGTAACAAATGTCCAGATAAAGTAGTGGTTTATATTTGAAGCTAATAATAAACATAGATAAATGAATTTTTTTATTGAATCTAACTCTTGTGGTTCAGGTAATCAACCCAGCGACTTAGAAGTTGACAAGATGCTTGGAGAAGTTGAAAATTATACTCTCGCAAGTCATCTATTTTGGGGCTTATGGGGAGTAATATCCTTATGAAGTCTTATTTTTCCTTTTCTTTTTTGAGAATCTTCTTCTGCAAATGTTTAGTTCTTGGAACAACTTTCTTATGAGAAGGAACTTCCATAAATGGTCAATAATTGGTTTCCTGTAATACTCTTCTCATTTCTGCTAGGGGGGAACATAGTTGCTAATTTTCATGTTTTATTGTACGAACATATTAATGAAATTGAGTTCGACTACATGGAGTATGCAAGGCAAAGGTTTCAAGAATACTGGTTACAGTAACCTAAAACATTGGGTTCCTAGGGTCGATATTACTTTTATGACGAGCGGTAATGAGACTGATCACTGGAAGGCTCTTCGGTTTGATCTCAATTTTCTTTCATAGTGTATTGGGAAATGTTGCGTTTGGCAACCAGACTATTGCACAAAACTTTTTCACATATCTTGGAACAGTTCTGCCTACAGTTTTGGCGTTTAGCTCTTCACTTTGTTTCTTTTCATGAATTGCCTGGATTCCCTAGAGTCGAAGCATGGTAACCAAACAGGTGAATATGAGGTTGTTTAGGTTTCGTGGAGCGTACTGAATAGCAAAATTGATAATTGTCTACTATGCTTTTTTGGAAATAGATAAGTGTCTCCTATGCTAAGAAGCTAAAGGATGATTAATGAAGGCAAACATGTTTTACTACATCAAATAATAAAAAGTTGGTGCTTATATTGGGTTTTTTCAGTTTGTATACAAGGCTAGAGAAGATTTGGTGTGCCAAAAAGAGAGTTTTTTTACTCATCTTTACAATGCAGTTTTTTTTAGGTTACAATTTAAACCCACTAGAATACAAATTGGTTGGTTGCGTTATGTTATACACCAAGATATGTTGT
>BQNB010138069.1:0-17759 GCA_026074375.1 Tanacetum coccineum | reverse complement strand
AAATATATATTTTGTATTCAAGACTCCTCCTAAAAAAGGACGCAAATATATTATATTATATATATATATATATATATATATATATATATGATAAAGATTAAATAAAAAGACAAATATTCGTGAGAAGGATAAAAAGATTTTTTTTTTTTAAAAAGTTCTCAAAAAATTATGAAGAAATTCCACAAGATCGTGTATATTGGTGCATGAAAAAGTTGTAAAGGAAGTTTTTCTAAAAGTGGATAGTTTTGTCAAAAAAAATTATGAAAAAAAAGTTTATGCATTAAATCGGTTTTTGTGCATCAAAAATTCGTTTTTGTACCCAACTTCTTTTGACTTTTTGCATCAAAATTTTATTGCGCATCAAACTATAACAAGTTGAAAATTTTGTGTATCAAAAATTTTTTGTGCATCAAAAATTTTTGAGTTTTTATACGTTTTTTTAATGCGCAAAAAAAGAAATTTTGATGCACAAATTTTTCGACTTGTTATAGTTTGATGCGCAATAAAATTTTGATGCAAAAAGTCAAAAGAAGTTGGGTACAAAAACGAATTTTTGATGCACAAAAAACCGATTTAATTCACAAACGTTTTTTTTTAATAAATTTTTTTCTGCAAAACTATCCACTTTTAGAAAAACTTCCTTTACAACTTTTTCATGCACCAACATACACGATCTTGTGGATTTTTTTCAGAATTTTTTGAGAATTTTTTTAAAAAAATAAATCTTTTTATCCTTCTCACGAATATTTGTCTTTTTATTTGATCTTTATCCTATATATATATATATATATATATATATATATATATATAGAGAGAGAGAGAGAGAGAGAGAGATAGAGAGAGAGAGAGAGAGAGAGTTATGATCAAATAAGAAGAAAATTTAAAATGAGAATGATAAGAAAAAACCACAACCACACATTTAAGATGCACCTACAAAAATGGATGCATCTCCCATTAAAATTCTCTCTCTTATTTAAAATGTGTGGCTATAAATCTTTCTTATTCTTCTCATTATAGTTTTTCTTCTCACCGGATCCCTACTCTCTCTCTCTCTCTCTTTCTCTCTCTCTCTCTCTCTCTCTCTATATATATATATATATATATATATATATATATATATATATATATATATATATATAAACATCTAAGTTCATAATGTCTTCATGATGAAGAGATCAAGAAGAGTCAGAGAGTTACTATCATCACTCACCGATTCTATCATCTTCTTTCAGGTTCAGACATCACTTACTGAGTTTCACTTCAGGAAGAGTGGCAAGACTTTCTTTAGACTTTGAATAACTCTGAAGATTGCCCTCTGAATGTTCTATTATTCATGTACTTCATTTACATTTAGGTTATTTTATATTCAAATAACCTAAATGAATTGACCCAACAATCTTTTTATATTTGGATATAAAATAGTCCAAGTGTTTTTCAATGTAAGCGAGCATAACTATTTTATTTTTAAAAACGGAATAAAAGTAAAGTAAAGTCTAGATAGATTCTTAAAAGACAATTAAACAATATATGTATAATCGTGCTAAGATAATAATGGAGACAGTTATTAGAGGATTTAGGGGACCGTTTGAAATATTGAAGTCTAAAATTCTTTTTTGTTTTTCTGTAAGGCTATATGTTTTGCACCCCATTTGACTCGAATGTTATTTAGTTAATACATTGGAAACTAAAATAAGCTTTTATGTCAGATTTTATACATTGGAAAAACAAAAGCTAAAAGAACTTTATAATAAGCCCAATAACATAGTTACTTTCTTTTTTACTCTATCTTTCTTCTACATACAAAATTTGTGTCAACTAACTCACCACATTTTTCGTTTTAAAAACCACTTGATACTGTTGTCGGATTAAAACAACGTCGCCGAAAATAAAAACCCTACAAGAAATCATGTGGTTTATGGATACTTTTAAACACCAGAAAAAGTCACAAGAACACCATGTCGTCGAAAAAAAACACTGCCTCAAACCACCAACGTTTTCTGTCATGTCGTCGGAAAAAACTGCCGAGCACCACCATGTTGCCGGAATACACTGGCGAGCATAATCATGTCGCCGGAAAAAAGTCACGATTTTTGGATTTATATGATGGTGTTTAAAAGTATTCAAAGATGTTGATACTGAAAATTGTGGTAAAGATTTGATACATGTAGTTCTAAGATCTAACTCAAATATGTTGCTCAGAGATGTAGTTTAAAATAACAGAGTAATGAGAAAAATGTAAAGAAAATATTAAATACCAATTAATTGTAGGAGAGATAAGTAAAAGCACAATTACAAATGTGGTCAAAATGGGGTTCGGATACTAGGATGATGGGTCCAAAACCACAAACCCTTTTCTGTAACAGTGACAATGTTCTTTGTCCTAGTAAGAATGTCTTTTTTATTCTTCATTTCTTTCTGAGCATCAGGATATTTTTAAAAGAATTATGTCCAATCAAACAACAACTTTTACGATTGGCTTTCACAGAGATGTCGAAGAGTTACACCGGTGCACACTAAACAGAACAATGCAAGCGGAAATAAGAAATGAGTAACGAAATGAAATCAAACTAAAAGAGGAAATAAAAATACGACGTTATTTTCATTGATGGATTAAACGATAATTACCCTAAGTATAATATTTATCCAGCATAATATTAGAGAGTAATAAATGACAAAAGACCAAACAACAAACCCCTAAAGGTTGTTTGTTAGCTCGGTCAACCAAAACCCCCACAAGGGGTGACTTTGACTTCTTATCAAACTTGAATACTTGTTATACAAGTATTCTAGAATGCTCGATCTTTAGGATCCTATAAATACCAAGGCATCCTAAGGCATTCTCATAACCCTGAATCTCTCCCTCTTCCTCCTCCCTCTCGTGCGATCGACCAAACACAAACCAAGGTCGAAACCCTTGGTCGATTACCATAGTCGACTCCTTAGTCGGCTGTCGATGAAACCCTAAAGGGTTTAACCTTTTGGGTCGATCGAGCCATGCATATACACGATTAGGTTTTTCCTAAGACCTAAGACCATATCTTTATTTGTCTTTTGTCGGCATGCACACCACTACTAAAAGACAAAAGACAACAAAGATTTTGTTTTCTTGTATCTCAATACTTTTGTACTTACCTATTAATATATTTTACGGGTAATGACTTGAAAATGCATCTAACTTGTCTGTTTTTCATATTCTGTGTAGTCATCTTTTTTTTGCTATTAAAACACAAACCTTTTAAATTTCAACATTTGTGTGTATTTTGTAACGATTCTATTGTAGACAATGACCATTTTACCCTTCATAATTTGAAATTAGTAGGGGTAGAATCGTCACAAAATACACACAAGAGTCAAAATTTGAAAGGTTTGTGTTTTAATATCAAAAAATAAAATATGACTACACGGAATAACAAACATTGACAAGTTAAATGCATTTTCAAGTTATTAACCATATATTTTTTTTCTTATAACAAGAAAAAAACAATACATGCATATAATATAGATGAAATTTCCAAAAGAGACGCATAGGTAAATGTGTTACCAAGATGAACCCTCAAAATCTGTTTTACCAAAATCTACTCTACGTGCAAAATGGTTTTGCACGCCATTTATTTTTGCATGCTTTGTGCATTAATCAAACTAGGATGTAATAATAAATTGACAAGTGGCACTACTTGCAAAAATGTTTGTACGCCATTTTTTTTGCACACCGAGTTGCACTAAATTGAAGGGTTAAAAATGTGACACGTGAATGTACGTGCAAATTAATTTGATCTCCAAAGATTTTGCATGCCTATTTTTATAAAATGTATGGTTAATAATATGACAAGTGTCAGTATGTGCAAAACAATTTGCTCTCCTAGTTGATTTGCGTGCCAAGTTTATATGTACGTGCAAAATATTTTAAACGCCATCTTATTTGTGCGCTCTATATCATTTAGTGTCACTAGTTCTCATGTTTTATTTAAATTTTTATGTCAAAAAATGTCATTTGGCGTGCAAAATATCTTGGCATGCAAATTCTTTTGCACGCTGAGTAGATTGTGGTAATGACTCAAATTTGTGTCGATTTTGGTTATTTTGTTTTAGATTGAGATCCTCTAAAGTTCAAATTTAACATGATGAATCATGTTGAGGTTTTTGTTAAAGAAAAGAAAAGTGGGCCATTCAATATATCATTTTTGTTTTTTATAATATTCAAACTCTCAATCAAAATAATACTAACATTATCTATAATGTTGAAATTTAACTTTAGAGGATCTCAATCCTTTAGCTTTAGAGTTAAGTACATTTTTGTCTGTGTGGTTTGGTATCGATTTCACTTTTTGTTCAAAATTCAAAAAAGTTTTGGTATTGGTTCAAAACACATAGTTTCGTTCTACTTTCAGTCCATTTATGTTAATCCTGTCAGTTTGACTTGTTTGACTGTTAATTAAGAGGGCATTTTTGTCTTTTCGTTGATGTTAAATAAGAATAACTATGTGGGACCCATCAACTCAATATTTAATATTAAAAATTTATAAAAGTCAAGTGATAGCTTTTTGTTTTTTTAAAGATTTTGAATGCACAATTTTACATGTAAAAAAAGTTTGACTAGTGTTTATTTAGTGTTTTTGGTGTCTATTTAGTAGGACCCTTTTACCCTTTTAATTGATGCAGGGCGAATTTGGGGAAGACGATAAATAGTAATTCACCTATTCTCGCCTTTTTCATTTCTTATTCGTTATTGAGTTTGACCCGCAGTTTTAAATGGTGTTGACTTAGACTTATATTTTGGGATTGGGCTCGGGTAAATATTTTGGGCTAAGGGTAAATGGTTATGAGTTTGGTTTATAAATGACTTAACGACCGTTAGTCCTTTGGTATAAAAGGACTAACAGTGTTATTCATTTAAGGACTTATAGTGAAAATGATTTAACATTAAGGGTTATTTTGGTATTTTCAAGGTTTTGTCATCTTGTGAGTTGACCAAAGTTGATTTTTTTGTTGACCAAAGCTTGATAATTCCCGGCTCTTGTGCACTCTTTCCATTCTCGTGTTCATTTTTTGTCCGGTTTTGTCTTTATTTTGTCCATTTCTTTAATATCCGTACATGCACATACACAAACACAAAAACAAGCAAATACATTGTATTTTTCACACGTTTTTGGCTATTTGGGTTCGTTATATAAGGTAAAAGTACTTGGGATAAATCTATCCCCCGGAAGGTCAATGTGTTTATGTGGAGGCTTTCCTTGGACCGACTCCCTCATAGATTGACTCCATCATAAGATTGAATCTCTCTTCGCGTGGCTATGGATATTTCCAGACCAATCTCTTGTCCTTCTTGCAATGCCAATGTTGAAACTGCTAATCATTTTTTCTTCGAATGCGACATTGCTACCGATATGTGAAAGCTACGTTTTTTTAGATGGTGTGGATAATTCCTCTTTTATCTCAAAGCTTCCTCTTTCTTGGGATTCTTTCATGATTGGGATCATCTCTTGGCATGCATCTGAAAGAGAAAAACAACAGGTTTCTATGTTATTACTACTTACGTCTTTGGTGGCTTATGGAGATACCAGAAATAGCGGTCACGTTTAGCTCCAGCGTTGAGGAATAAGTGACCTATTCGATAATGTTACGTTTCCTCATTTTCGTGGCTTCACTAATAGGGACCATATGAAGTTATCTTGGCTCCTCTCTATGGTAGTAACCCCTTTCTAAACACGCGTAATGGCAAATGGTTTAGAGCTGCTTTTGGTTTATATATTCCTGAAGCTGGCGTTCAAGTTCGCTGGGTTGGCCGTACCTGTACCCAAGGTTTTTAGACGGTTTGGCATCTTCTAAATCGTTTTGAGGAGGGTTCTTCTTTTCTTTCATTCTCTTCGGGACTTGTTTTTAGGGTTTTCACAAAATCCATCCCGATAGTGAAATCTGGTGGCTCGGCCACCGATGGGGGTTTTTTCTTTTTGCCGAAGTGAAAACCGATACGTCGCCTTTACGTGTCAAAAGTTTTTTCATACCCTTATTGATTCCCTCGGGAGTTAAAGTCTCGGGATTTTAAACCATTTTTTGAAGTTATGTATTTCCTTTGTTACATCTATTGTACTTTAAGTTTCACTTCTTGCATATACGCTTTTTTTTTATATATTCCATCTTTGCCGTTCAAAAAAAAAAGTATGTGTAAAATAGCACATACCATGACTCACTTGAACAAAATCTTTCTAATCAAATCAAGGAAAAGGAATCTTTATTGCAAACATTTACTATTTTCAAAAATGAATCCAAAGAAAAAGAAAGTAAATATATGGACAAAGAGATTGATTTAGAAAAGAAAATAAAAGAACTAGATAATATTGTTTATAAAGTAGGTCAATCTGCTCAAACAGTGCACATGTTAACAAAGCCACAAGTTTTTTATGATGACACTCACAAACAAGCTCTTGGTTATCAAAATCCGTTTATGTTAAGAAGCTCAACGGATTAAGCCAACCTTGTATGATGGTAGTGTAATATCTAGTCAACATGTTGTCATTCTGACTTGATCGATAAAGATACATTTATTATGGAATAAGTAATTAATCAAAGAATCTTGCAAAACCAAAACGATCCAAATTTCCAAAAGACAAAAAATTAATACGACTACCAATTGAATTATGTTGAGTTAAATCGCGATTGTCTGAAGATTTTATGGTAAACTTTTTATTCCACAACAGAGAATTGGTCCCCTGCTGAACAAAGCTTTTTGTACAACTTCACACCCTAAAATTGACCAATCGCTATTCCACACCTTCAAAATTGAGGCCCCCTAGAGACTTCCTAAGGTAAAGCTTTGTTTAACACATCACAGAAATCCTTAAAAAGCTTAAAACACCATTTTGGCAAGTTTTGACAACCGTGTGGTGAAAAGCAGAATATACATACCTGATGCTCTTACAAAGGAGAATAGGGGTGTTGAACACACCAAAAAGGTTTTCAACGAAGAAGTCATTCCTTTTAAAAATTCTTTACAAACATTAGTTAAAGATTTTGAAAATGGTCTTCTCAATGAGCTTAATGAAGTAAAAACGGTGTTTAACCAAATAGAAGCTGCCGTTGATCAGTGTTCTATAGACAATAAGTTGTTTGAAATTGAAAAGAAAGAGTATAACAAAGCTTGAAATATCGTCTTTTAACATATTATCTGTCAAGATGTTGTGAATATTGTAATGCATGCTGATGATAAATCTGTTAATGTGCTACCTGTGCAAAATACTTTTCTTGATGATAATATTGCTCTTGATGTGATGAAAATGGAAAATGATCGTTTAATGGAGCTACTTGTATCTCAAGATCTGGTACAAACTAGCTTTTAAATTCTCGTAGCTGCCATTAATGATTATAAAAGTATGGAAAAGAGTTATCTTGAGAAGTATAATGAGAATTTGGAGCTTAAAGCTCAGCTTTTAAAAAGAAATAATAAGATTGAACAAGATGTCTTTATTGAACTTTCAAAACGTTATTCACAACTTGAAAAGCATTGCATTTCTCTTCAACTTGCTATGCAACAAAGCAACAAAAGTTTTCAAAATGACAAACCATGCGAAAATTCAGGATGCTTCCTAATTTCGTGAATTTTTCATAATAAATGAATTGAAAGCTCTGCTACAAGCAAAGTACACCACAATCAGCAACTTGAAAAAACACATTCAAGAGTTGAAAGGAAAAAGTGTAGCTGATTTTCGTGAATCTGTAAATAAGCCAAAAGTGATTGCCCCAGCAGTGCTTAAGTTAGATTTGGAACCACTCTCCTCAAAGCTTAAGAATAATAGGAAATCACATGTATAAACATTAAGCATCTCACTAAAGAAAAATTTTCTAACACTATCTCTCTATCTCTATAGTTGAACAAGCCAGAACCTCAAAGTCCTCTGATAAAACGTTAGCTTATACTTGTAAGTACAACCAAATAAGATACAGGAGTTGTATAGATTTAGTGATACATGTCCCAGTTCCCTATTAAAGACTGAGAAGTTGGTTGCTGTCACACCAATGAACAAAGCTAGGAATGTCACTTTTGCAAAGACTAGTACAACATCAGAAAATAACACATAAAAACGAGTAGATCTACACAAGACTCAGACCACTAACAAACCTTTAGTGCCTTCTACAAGTGTAAAAAGTTCTACTAATGCTAGCGGATCAATCCCTAGAAGTACTACAAAGAACACTAGGATCCTGCAAACATCAAGTAGCAACCAGAAATATCAAAGAGTAGAAGCCCACACTAGGAATGTTAAGTCTAGTCTGGATAAAGAAATAGTAGGTCTAAATTTGTGTGCTCTACATGCAAACACTACTTATTTGATGCAAGTCATGATCTGTGTGTGGTGAATTATTTGTCTGATGTGAATGCACGTGCTAGAGCTAAACTTTTTAAGAGCATTAAAACGAAAGAATGGAAAACTACTGGTAAAATGTTTAAAAATATTGGATATAAATGGGTACCCACAGGAAGGACTTTCACTCTATTATAGGATAAATAATTTCTTAACTAGATTCACATCTACTAAAATAGTGCCTCCTAGGAAACCTATAAATCAAGTTGTAAAGAAGAACTATAAAACAAAACCAAGTAGTTGCATCTCAGATGGAGACCTAAATAAACAAACATGTGTGTTCGAGTAGTGAACCTAGGATTGTAGAAGCTAGGACTACTAACCACTCGGAACCCAACAAAAATAGGGGATCCAATGTTTCTATTTCTCCAGGTAGAATTTTCAAGATTGCTGGTCTTAGGTGGATAACTACTGGAAAGATGTTCACCGATTACACAACCAAAGTTAACAAGTTCAGGCCTCGCTCTTCAACGACAAAATAACGTCTGTTCACATCAGTTTAGGCCTCGCTCTTTAACGATAGATGGCGTCTACTGACAACACTTCAGGCCCCGCTCCTCAAAGAAAAGAAAGGTGTACGCTTCTGTGCACTTTATCTTTAGAAGAAGAGAAATCTTCTTATTTACGAGCAGTCTTATCAACAACTTCTATATGTTCTCATGCTCGTTCAGTCAACAAGTGGATCAACGTACATTAGCTTGTACTTTAATTCACTTGTTCATCAAAAATGGCAACAACATATGCAATTTTTGAGGGGGAGAAAAGTGAATATAATGAGATCAATGCGGTTTAATTCGGATAAGATCTTTTGATTATAAGTGTGCTCCCAGGCCTCAAATTGACTCCTGGATACATCAGTTCAGGACTCGTGCAAAACCTAGTTTCTTCAACACCTTATGTTCCACCATCCAAGAAAGACTACGAGATCCTGTTTCAACCATTGTTTGATGAGTACTTCAATCCTCCACCACGTGTTGTTTCTCTAGATCCGGTAGCTGTTGCTGCTCAAGAGCTGTTGATCCAGTCGGTTCAACTTCGTCAACTACCATTGATCAAGATGTACCATCTGTTAGTACTTCTCCAACAACTCGGGAAATTCAATCTCTAGTCATTCATCAAGGTGTTGAAGAACAAATTCAAGGAATTCAAAATGCTCAATTTGATAATGAACCCCTCCTCCATAATCATACTCCAGACCCGAGTTCCGAAGAATCATCTTTACATGGGGCCATTTCATCAAATTTGCATCATCTTAACCAATCATTTGATACTCTCACTAAGTTGACAAGAATCACCCATTGGAGAATGTTATTGACAATCCTTCTCGGCCGGTTTTGAAAAAAGAAGTCAACTACAAGAACATGCCATTTGGTGCTACTTTGACACAAATGACAATCCGATTCCATTCGGTGGGAAATGGTCTGGTTGAGACATACTATCTCAAAGGAAGAATAATGGTGGTAATTCTTCATGTATCCTATGTAAATAATTAAATCTTAAAACACAAAAAGTTTTTTCATTTTATAAAATTTTATAAAATCAAAATACAAAAATATAAAATCAGAAAAACAAAATACAAAATTGTAAAATTTCAAAAAATATAAAAATATGTTTTCATGACATGTCTTTTGTAATCGATAATATTTACGACTTTAGAAATGTCATTTAACAATGACACGGAGTTGTAAATAAAGTTTGAGCAGAAGTTGTAAAGTGTTTTCAAAACATGTCATATGGCTTGCTATTATTTCATATAGCAACCCGGTCTTCAATTTAAAGGAAAGTTTATCGACAAAAAGATAACTTTTCCTCACAACGGGAAATTATTTTTTCTCGGGTATGAATTACTTCATATTCATACAAAGACTTGTGTATACTTTGCTAAACAACCCTTGCTTGCTTAAAATAAGTGTATGTGTCAGTGCATTTATTTGTCAAAATAAGAGAAATCTTATTTTTAGGAAGAATCAGAAACATAATCAGTGTTCTCAAGAATTTGAAAAAAAAAGTTTTCAAAAGATATTTTCTATCACTCAAACAACGACTACAACTCTTTAAATAGAAAACGGGTCATTGTTTAAGGGGGAGAAAAAGTGCTAATAAATAATCTTTTAAAACAATCTTTCAAATCAAGTCACAAAATTATACGAGAAAAAGTTTTAACTTAACAAATAATAATTTGAGGGGGACCTAATTTACTTTAGCTCCAAGGGCTTAAGTTTTCATAAGTTAATAACTTTAGGTGTTTAAATATAATCTCAAGGATTGTGACTTAGGATTCAAACTACATACGATCAAATTTTACCAACACCATAAGTTCTAAAAGGCTTAAGATTGTTTGAAATAATTACGTAGTTTTAGGAATCCAGAAAAGGAAGATATGTTTCTGTTTAGATTAATAGTGCCCCAACCGGTTAATCACTAAAGTTAATTTCAAAAGAAGTGGTAAATTTTGATAAAAGAGGTTCACATAGGTATGATGATTCCGTTAGATTGTCAGTATTCTGCAGAAAGAAGTGTGTACATTCGGGACTTGGTTGTCCTTAGCGTTATCATTTCGGCTACTTAGAGAGAATAATTGTTGACATTCAGGACTTATCTGACGTTGATGTTACAATTTACATCATTCTATTCTGAAGAACTCTTTCTATTTACTCATCAAAGGATTCCGAGTTCGAGGGGAAACTATAAAAGCTTCTATAAGGAGAAAGATGCGACTGACCAAAGATTGCTGCTTCGAAAAGAGTGACAATGTATATCGCTCTCGGTTTTGTGAGTTTCAGGTCATGTCTTATAAATCATCTTGTATACATGTAGTGCAACTTCATAAATATATAGTGTTCGAGTACAATTTTTCAAGAATTTTTAAATAAATTCAAAATCTTTCAAAATTGTGTACTCAACACTATATCAGGTCCTCAATAATTGAAGGGGAGCTTAAGAAAATGTTCAAACAAAATCATGCTATAAGAATCTTCTCCCATGTGTTTTCAAATCTCAAATAGCCATTTAATTCCATTGTGGATCAAAAAAACATACACATGGTATGCTATTTTGAGGGGGAGAAAAATGAACTAAAATGAAACTAAAATTAATATATGTTGATCAAAATATGACGTCAATTGCAGCTTATCCTTGCGTATGTGCTTAATGTTTTCGAGTATCGATGCACATATGTAGGGGGAGAATTTCTGAAAAAGTAAAAACGATCGAGGTACAAATGTTTTGATATTTATATCACAAGTACCCTAATTGAGTTTTTTTTTCAAAATGGTCTTATGACAATGTGAACAATACCTAAAGACCGACCATGTACTTACTTTTATCGGAGATATAAGGTGGTTAAGTATAGGTATTTGTTTCTATGATCCAGCCAAAACCGGAGGGATCTACCCAGGGACATTCCATTAGATATAATAGAAGTCCTTAGGTATGATACAAAAGGAGTAAAAGTGAGATAAGGGAATAATGCAGACTAACACAGAGCTAACACTGGAACAAACCCAACAAGGTGCTAGTGATGAAGTCTTGGTAAGCATTGAAGGGGTTGAAGAATTAAAAAGAAATGTAAGGATAAAGGGTGTAAAGAAAGAAGCCCTCCATATACTTAGACAGAAACTGGGTCAATACATATGTTATCAGAAACACTAAGCTGTTGTCTGGTATTGAAGATAGACATCATGGACCCAGTTATGCAAAGCACAACCCTCCCTAGCCACTTAAGGTCTCTCAAAAGATACTTGTTTCATTTCTCACGGAGATTAAACACATTTCTATCAACTCTCTCACTCCGAGTTAGTTGGTATTAAAAAGGTGGCAGTCTGCTCCAACCTCCGATTACTAAAACCAAAGTACACTATTGAGTCTAAAGCCAAAAGAGATCAATATAAATCTGATAGGACACAATTCTAAAAATACCCATTTTGTTTATACACTGTTAAACCATATGAGAAACAAACATTCCTAACCGTTATCCTTGTTATATTGCCAAAGAGAAATCAGAGTGATGACCTCACAATAATTCACATTGACCATGGAAATCCACCAGAGCCAACATCAAACCAAGCAACTACTAAGCGGCAGGTACTTGTGCGACTTCTATATGAATTCAAAACTTATGACAATTGAATATCAATAACGTCCATTGATATGAATGTAGACAGATTAATTTGAAAAGAAAAAATTGTTTAGGATGTTTAGAAAACTCTTAACTCATTAAAACTGTCAACTGATTTTCTTAAAATCATCTTTCAATCTATGTCCCCATGGGCTCCTCACAAGGTATCTGGATCAAGTAAGTTAAACATGACACAATTGATGACTCAATCAGAAAGATAGTAACTTACCGATTCACTCTTACCATGTTGTCTGCTTTGAGACGCTCTGGTAACGAGAACGGATAGTGTTACACCCCGCCAAGGCAGAAACGTGAGGCGTAAATAAGAATGGATATCATCACAATATACGGTGTCTATATAGAGAATACTAAAATAAAAGCTAAAGTAAATCAAAGACACAACGTGCCATAACAATACCCAAAACATAACCAAAATCCGAAAGGCGTCTTTATTTATGAAACGAAAGTTCTCGCCAATAGAAAGACATGCAACAATTTCCCATCAGACTCAAAAACTTCAAAATTCAACAATGCAAAATTCAAGACAATAAAGCCATAAACTCCAAGACATCCTATGGGTCTCTTTCTAGCCACTTACTTTATCAAAACCCCCGTATTCTCCAACCTAAAAATGATGCTTAAAACGTCAACACAACGGTTGGTGAGAGTCATAGGTTTAAGACACACATTATAAACCTTTCAAACCAATTACTGTGATTAACAAAACAATATAGGACAATTATGCAACCAATCACAAACATGGGAACGGAACGTGTCCCCCGATCTAACAAATATCGACCATTAGGTAGGAACGTTACCCCCGATCCAATATGTCACTTACGCACCTAAAAGTCTACCAGCTGAAGTTTATAATTAGGCCTGGACCCCAAATAGGTAGGAACATTACTCCCGATCCAATAGGTAGGCGTACCCCTCCGTCCAATTCAATAACACATTCATCGTGCAATAATAAGTTATATAACAGTCACACATTGTCCATACTCAATTTAACACATAATCACAGCAATTCAAAACCCTTTTAAAACACAAGCATCATTTCCATCCCAATTTAAAAACATTAAAAAGAAGGGACTATGAAACTCACTTGATGCTTAGCTTCCAAAAGGATCAAACAAAACTTCACAAAACTTCACGAACAATCTAAACAATTAAACACATTATAAGCTACCATCAATTAGGCATTCAACCCAATATGATGTAACATCAACTATGATGGATATCTAAGCTATCTACCATAGTCTTATTCTTATTTAAAACCTTTACCCACTCTTACATATGCCATTTATACTTAAATGGTACTTTTTAAATTTTCTGATTTTGAGCAGAATTTTATACTAACTCACGCGTCCTAAACGCTCCCCTTAAACACTCCCATAATTCAAACCAAAATTCATTATGCTACATATATGTCCTATGTACCTCTCATAGCTCTCCCAAAGCCATTACCATTTTACAAATACCCCTTAGAAATTCATTAATCCAAAGTGTTTAGAATTTGTCCAGAATCTGACCTTCTAAAAGTATGACATTGGTTAACCAATTTAGACCTCACTATGACCTTAGAAAAAATTCAAAGAACACACACAATATATGAACTAACTTCCACGTGACTTAGAGCCTCTAACGCAATGTCTAAGTATTTTTAGAGAAATAAAAACCAAAACTGAAATTCGTTACTGTTTTACACACTGATTTTGTAATGACCATTTGACCCACTTCCCGACCATAAAAATCATGAGGCCGACTTTTCTGGAAAGTAGACTCTCTGAGGTTATCTCCAGTATGTTGTAAATTATTTATTTTGATCTTTAATGACCGAGTTATGACCTCTTAGGACAATCTGACTAAATTTATCATGTATTAAAACGAATAATTCGAGTGACTTAGCCCTAACGCATGACATAATCGCTAATTCAAATCGAACTAATGATTAAACCATCAACAAAAAACATAAAAATTACTGAAAATAAACAACCTTAATTTATAAATCCTAATTTATAAACCTAAATTAAACCCAAACTCCATCAAAAATATAAGTTACTAGAATTATAAACAAACTAAAATTAACTAAAATCGAATCATACCTTAAAAGTAAAACCCAAAAAATTATTCTCTTCTCCTCTTCTTGGTTTCGGCCGATTGCACACATAGGGGAGTTTAGGGATTTTAATCTTGTATTTATAAACTCCCTAGAGTTTTTAGTTAAGTCTAATTATTTTAGGATTATAACTAGGATGTATTCTGTTAGTTATTTTCTTCTTTATCCAAAACCGGCCGAATGACTTTTTGTTTATTTTTTTTATTTAATTATTAATTACATATTTATTTGTATTTCCTTAAATTTTTATTAAAACCTTAATTAATTTGACTATACCTTTTTGCATAAACGCAATTTACTACCTTTCTAAAAATAACTTTTCATTTTCAACCTAACTTTCCAAAAATAGAAATTTTACATTTTCTCCACTACACTTCTAGGGTCAAAACTTATCTTAAATTACTAATAAAAATTCATATACGTATTTATACCTACACAATTAACTCGCAAACGCTCAATTTTCAATAATCATTTCCTTGTCATAAAAAAATGAACAAAATGAACTCAACAAATTTTCCCATCATTCTAATCTCATTGAGATGATCACACTCAATAGATTGGTTTCCAATAACCCACATAAACGCACAAAACCACATAAAATCACATAAAATCACATAAACTGAACATTGCAACAGATACATAAGTCAACACTAACGGTTTGACTAACCTGCTCAAGTCATGGTTGTCACATTATCCCCTCCTTAGGGAAATCTTGTCCCGAGATTTAACTAGCCAATTCATCAGTACGATCAACAAACAGCTGAGGATACTTAGACTTCATGTAATCCTTGCGTTCCCAAGTAAACTTAGGGCCACACTTAGAATTCCAACAAACCTTTACTAACGCTATCTTACTACGCTTCAAACTCTTCTACAGGTTCATCAACAAAACGAAGAGTTTTGTCAACCTTTATATCATCTAATGGCACATGCAAACTAGCATCTGCCAAACATTTCTTCAAGTTTAACACATGAAACGTATCATGTACCCCACTTCTTCCCTCGGAACTCAATCGATAACAATCAAGACCGATCCTTTCAAGAATCTCAAATGGTCCTACGTATCTTGGTGCTAACTTTCCCTTTTTCCCAAAACGTATTACACCTTTCCAAGGTGATACTTTCAACATCACTCGATCTCCTACTTCGAATTCCAATGGTTTGCGTCTATTGTCAGCATAGCTCTTTTGACGATCTCTTGCTGCCTTGAGCTTCTCCTTTATCAACACAACTTTATCAGTCGTTTCTTGAATTAATTCAGGTCCAATCAAACTACTTTCTCCAATCTCAGCCCATAAAACAGGCGACCTACACTTCCTTCCGTACAAGGCTTCAAACGGAGCACATCTTATACTCGAATGATAGCTATTATTGTAAGAAAACTCAGCCAATGGTAGATGAACATCCCAGCTACCACCAAAATCAATTACACACGCCCTCAACATATCCTCTAGGGTCTGAATCGTACGCTCACTTTGTCCATCCGTTTGGGGATGATAAGCCGTACTCATATCCAACCTCGTCCCTAATGCTTTTTGCACAGTCTGCCAGCAACGCGACGTAAATCGTCCATCTCTATCCGAAATAATCGACACAGGAACTCCATGTCTCGCGACTATTTCATCGACATAGATCTTTGCCAATTTCTCAGTACTATAGTCTTCTCTTATAGCTAGGAAATGAGCTGACTTAGTCAGTCTATCGACTATAACCCAAATCGTGTCATGCCCACTTTTTGACCTAGGTAACTTAGTGATAAAATCCATAGTGATCTTATCCCACTTCCATTCAGGTATCTCAGGTTGTTGCAGTAAGCCCGAAGGCCTTTGGTGCTCAGCCTTTACCTTTGAACATCTCAAACACTTACTAACATAAGTAGCAATATCTCTCTTCATTTCCGGCCACCAATACATGTCTCGAAGATCATGGTACATCTTATCAGCTCCTGGATGTACAGAGTACTTAGACTTATGAGCTTCGTTCATAACTACTGTTCTCATACCTCCTGCTAATGGAACCCATATACGGTCCATAAAATACAAACTCTCGCCCTCTTTCTTTTCCATCTGTTGTTCTAACCCATGCAGATTTTCCATAAGTATATTCTCTTGCTTAAGCGCCTCTCTCTGGGCTGCTTGTATCTTTTCTCTTATTCCAATCTGGATAGTCACTGCCATAGCCCTTACACGTCTAGGTTTCAGCCGCTCCTTCCTACTTAATGCATCAGCCACAACGTTCGCCTTACCAGGATGATAACGAATCTCGCACTCATAATCACAAAACAACTCAATCCATCTCCTCTGTCGCATATTCAGCTCTTTCTGATCAAAAATATGTTGAAGGCTTTTGTGATCCGTATAGATAACACTCTTAGTACCATACAGATAATGCCTCCAAGTCTTAAGAGCAAACACAACAGCTCCCAATTCCAAATCATGCGTCGTATAATTCTTCTCATGGGTTTTTAGTTGCCTCGATGCATAAGCAATCACTTTGCCTCTTTGCATGAGTACACAACCTAACCCTTGGTTTGATGCATCACAATAAACCATGAAATCTTCCACTCCATCAGGTAGCGTCAATATTGGTGCATCACACAAGTTATTCTTTAAAGTTTGAAAAGCTTCCTCTTGCTCCACACCCCACACATACTTCTGATTCTTCTGAGTTAACGAGGTAAGAGGCTTAGCAATTTTGGAAAAATTTGCAATAAACCGTCGATAATAACCGGCTAATCCTAAAAATGATCAAATCTCGGAAGGCGTCATAGGGGTCTTCCAATTCTTTACCTCTTTTTTTAGTTTGTTTTTCTTCCTTTCGACGTTTGGAGCCATGTTAGGAATGTTATTTTCAATGTTTGAATATTGAGTATTAATAAGAGTGATTAATTGGTTTATTGACTATGTTATTTGTTGGTTTCGCATTGTTAAGATGCTATGTGGTGTGCTTAGTTCATGAAGTGTCATCCTAGGAGGGAGTACAACTGTGAAAGGGGGCATCTATAATTATGGTGGCCAACATAATTATACATGCGCCACAATACAAGTGGACAAGTATGATTACATGTATTATTGTTGATGCATTGTGTAACACCCCCAAAATCTGGTAGCAGCGGAATGGTAACATTGGGGTGCTACTTCAAAGTACAACAATCAAGATATAG